>DF242528.1:0-54621 GCA_000507305.1 Breviolum minutum Mf 1.05b.01
AGACTATTTGTTGGGGTGCGTCCTGATATATCCATCCCTGACTATCTGTGCCTTCAATGGAGCAGCCAAGCACATCTGCTTGGCGCTGAGTTCACTCCAGGTCCGGCCCAAAAAACGCTTTGGACCGTCGACCTTACGGAGGAAAATGAGATAAAATGAGTACATGAGGCTGATCTTACCGAAGCGTCATGAACTCCTACACTGGACCGAGCTGCAAAGTTTTCAGGGCCAGTGTGCACTGCGTCCCTGAGTTGCAAACATTTTGCAAAACCCGTTTTCAACTGGCGACACCGCAAGTTAGACTCGGTCACATGTTCACATCCAAACGACATACATGTCAAGCTCATCTCTTTGAGGTCAAGAATCCACTTTGCAGCCTCAGCAGCCTCACCAACCAGCAGCTCTCCATCCTGCGCATTGGTACACATTCCCAAAGGGGCAACAAAAGTGGTCCTGGCGAAATCAACGCAACTCCATATACAAATATCACTAGATTCTATAGAAGACATGCCGCAAATCTTCACAGGCACAAAACCAAATTAGATTATACTCGTAACAAGTACTTTTCGATCTCCGATCCAACCTTGGCGGCCACACAGCAAGGGGTGTTGAAATTCCCCATGGCATTGGGGACGACTGTTACTCCTTTCGGCAGCAAGGCACGCTCACAAATGCAACCAGTCATCTAGGTTTGCAGCCACCACTGTTCGGCAAAATAAGTGGTGATGTCAATTAACAATGGAAGTCCATGCCTATTCAATGTAGGTCTTCACTCCCACATCAGAGTGTCTCTTGTACCAACTTCACTGATTGCGGAACAGTTCCGAGATGTTCCGAGGGTATTTCACACCATTTCCAACTAGAAATTGCAGGTGCTTGATGCATGTCCACGTTTGTACATATTGCATGCAATTCTATGCAGTACCGTATAACCATAATGTAGTAATTGGAATAAAAAACAGACATATTATAGCATCTTCGTTTCTCATACTACTATAGCAACAAGGATATGAGTGCGCAATGATGCAAGTTAAAGTAGAAACATGCGAATTGTCAATAATTGTTTCCTACTAGTATATCTCAAAAGATACCAAAAGAAAGATGTTTGTTCCTCCTGAATCCTCAACAAATCTACTCTGCGTGACGCCTCCGTCTTTCCAAAGCGCTACTCGGCAGTTGGTTGTGCCGAAATCTATGCCGCACACTTCTCCTAGAAGCAAAGCTGCGTCGTTTTGCGATTGGAAAGGACTGCAAATGACTTTATAGGTTGACAAAGGCTGAAAACGAAGAGCCGCCAGATGAAAGGTCTTTGTACGAGACAATCAGGCTGTGCGACACCATCCTCGGTAGAAAACCTTCTGTACTAGTAACACTTTTCTCATCTGAACTGGATGGCTTTGGATCCTCATTTTCCAGCAGGTCCATTGGTCCTGCAAAGCCTGATCCACTAGGCATTGGTGGAGGCTTTTCCTGTTGTTGCAGTGGAACCTCGGCTTGGAGACTACAGCTAGCGGCTAGTGTACTAGTGGATAACAATTCAGCAACCCCACATCCTACTAATCTACTCTAATTTAAAGTACTGCACTCCTTGTACAATTTGCAGCCAAGATTAAATGTAAAGTGATATGTGATGATATATCATCATGTCACTGAAGTCAAGCTTTCCCTTCGGCTTCAACAGTTAAAATGTTTCAGGCGGTTTAACCCACATTGCTCACCAGGACAGGATTCCCCAACTCAGAACAAACACAGTAACATTAAAAGTCTTTGGATGTCAGAGGTGGCAATCCAGTCTATCATTGATTGTAAAAGAAGACCATATTGAGGCGCCATCAAGATCTCCTACATATATCCAGTATGAAATTGAGGAATATATATAATATATATATATATCATATTGTTTTTTTTTGGGGGTGCTCTTCGGCTCTTTGTGCCGGTACACCTCACCACTTCCAAGTCTTCATCAAATGTAGCATTCTGTGGCATGCATGCCCGAGACCCCCATTTGATACAAACTGATGGGCATTTTGTGAAGAATCGTCATGTAAGCTAACATAGCCTTTATGTACTCACAATTCTCCCCTAACAACCTATGGCCCTCTTGTTGCCGGGCCACTATTTAACTTATAAGTTATTGTTACAGTACATTTCTGGATTGGGAGGGATAAATTTGACGAAACTTTTTGCAACTTCTACGGCGATGACATGGAAAAAAACAGCTCCGAGCCAGGGTTCCATCGTTTTTACGAACCTGCCTTACTGAAATGGTTTCGCATATTGTGACTCATGGATCATATACAGTAAAGATCAGTAAAGCCTAAGAAAATCACGAAAAACTACAACAGTCAACACGTAGACCAGAATCATTGCTGCTGCTAGCTAGAACTCAACAGCCCCGCCTGTATTGTCATCAGCATGTTGCAGCGGCTTCCCATTGCATCAATACCAAATCGTCTTGCAACTGCCTTGTTGCTGGTTCAAATCACTTTCATTCGTTTGTTCAATTCTGTCATACACATGTTCCTACCATGCAAACACACAACTCCCTGGGAGCCTTTCCCTCCTTTGCTGCTTCTTCTGCCTGGATAACTGTGTTCCGGATCAAGGGAATAAAGGCAGCACTATGTTGAAATTTTGGTTCTTTTCCAGGACCCCTCGGAAGAACCTCAGCAGCTCGTAGCCTTCGTTCATTTGCCTCGACCTCCAGCTTCGCTGCCTTGTCTTTCAAACGCTCAAGCTCCTCGACTGGACATTTCACATGTAAGGCCACAAGAACATCAATTTATATAGTGTCAATATAGTGGCAATACAATGTACTGATATACTGCAACTTATTTTGTTGAATCGTCAGTCTGGCAACACTTCATTTAGACTGCTGACGGTGAGGTGTAAACAGAACTGCATCATTTGGTTTGAAAACAAAAGGTGCGTTTCTGCGATTCCTGATCATTTGACTCCATAATTACTATATGGTATATGGTGATGTTTTTGTATCTTCCTGTATCATCTCAAGTCTTGCCGGCTGTCGAATCAGGCTGTAAATGGTTGCAACACCACCTTTCATAGCTTCACAACTGAGTTTTCTCACTCTTGTCAAAAATAGTTTACAATGTCTATACTAATGCTTCACTAAAAAAGTAAATGCTCTTCAGAACTCTGCAGTATACGGCCTCAAGTGAGGATATTTAAAGGCAAGGGAAGCATCTAGTGTTGCCAAATGCGCTCTCCAGCCTCATCACCAGGATCCTCTTTTGCCTTGGCCTGACAAACATGCTCAAACTTGATCTGGAAAATGTTCCAACCCTAAATGATGGCAAATGTCAATGGCTGAATGGAACATCTTTCTGTGCAGCATCATGCTCTCATGAGAAGGTTTCGTGCGGTTTTGGGATCGTGGAACATATTTTCTTGAAGAGACACGTGATCATGTGCAAGTTCCCCCTTTCACAACGGAACATAGACTTAATGCTCAGTAGGCTGTGGATCTCCCACTATGTAATATCATCTGGCTATCTCACTTCCTTGATGTATATCTCGCGGCCTTCTGAGAATAGCATAAGTCAAAAAAAGTTCAGACGTCCAAAATCGAAGTTTCAACTGTAAAGTAGAATGCCTTGACATTCCCATTGCAGTAAAACGGTGACATTTTATGACATGAAATACAGTACGTTTACTCATTATCTCGGGGATTTTTTGAATTGAATCAAACAAGGACCCATCAAAGTTTCCTTCCGCTTGCCTGCAAAACCACACCAAATCCAGCATCAATCAAAAATTGCCTAATCGCCTGTTGGCCTTGGCCTTGTATTCAGTCTAGAAGAAGCCAGTTTCTGAATAAAACACAAGATCGGAGCAAACATGGTGACTTTCGAATACTTTTGACATATCCCTCCGTAGGCATCAAAGACCATCAAATAATCATCAAATGATCGAAATTGATCGAATATAATCAAATAATGATAGAGTGATGATTCAAATTCAAATATGATTCATATTATATTTACACAACTATTTACATACACATATTCATGCTTTCAACTGAAAACGTCGGATGGCCTCCTGAAGCACTCTCTGTGCTTCTGCGGCTGCTTCGGCGCTCTCAACAGCCGCTTCCCAGCTCTCCTCCTGCAATCGAGTCAGGTCAACAACTTCACGTCTTAGCATTGGAATCAGAATCACCCAGGATTGTTGAACATCAACTTATAAATATATAGCGTAATTGCCATTAATTGCCTACTATTTCTCGGATGTACTTGTCCCAGTCTTGCATCAGACTGATGCAAGCAAAGTATGACCTCACTATCACTGCCGTGACCGAATTTCAACAAGCTTCATTAATTCGAAAACGTCCGATTCCACAGTCCCATGATTTCTTGCGTGACCTTCAAAACTGGACTAATTCCAAGATCAAGCACTTTGCTCCTGTGCACCACCAACCTTGTGCCCTGTACTTTTCGCCTGTCATCATCGCGCATGGACCCATGAAACAGGCAAAACCAGACTTACAGCACAGCAGCCACAGCCAATCTTGAACACCTCCAGCCACCTTCGTGCGATTTGTTCATCTGCCTGTTGCATCGGGCGGAGCGATGCACCATGGATTTCCATGACC
Source organism: Breviolum minutum Mf 1.05b.01 (assembly GCA_000507305.1). Lineage (NCBI taxonomy): Eukaryota > Dinophyceae > Suessiales > Symbiodiniaceae > Breviolum > Breviolum minutum. The sequence continues at coordinate 4,613 of DF242528.1, forward strand.
GCAAATTGTCCCCTTCTAGTCCCCATAGTCATGCCAGTGAGGTTTTGCATGGGAGCAGTGGTACACATCAAACTTGAAGCTCATCGGAGCGAGTGAAGTGAGCTAGTATTGGATTCGATTTGTATTGATTTGTACAGCCTTAAAACCATGCCTTCTCTATCCAGAGTGTCACAAACCATCTCGTCCACAAACGACGTTCACGCCATAAACATCCATGAATGCCCAAACAGTTGGCCTACCTCTCAATCCCATGCCATCAGTGCTTGCAAATCATCAGACCTGCCTTTTTTTCGTGCAGAAAAAGCTTTTGATAGCCAACACCTTGTTGCTGAAGCGCGGTACCTGCACACAGTTCATGACCTACAAGACATTATGCAGTATCCACGGAAAGTCGATCTGGCACTCCAATGCAATAACCCAAGGGCATAGCTACAAGAAAAGGCAGCAAACATTCATCATCTTATCAGCCTTGTCAGCGTTGCTCTGTTCGGGGTTCAAGTATAATTACTATTGCCCCCTTCAGTTGCTAATGTTTGCATATTATGGTTGCATACGTTTGCTATAGGTTATTTCAATTCATGTCAAGCCTAAGCACAACAAAGACACAATGACAAAACGTACAGGAACGCAATTGAATGTGCCTGAGCACTGTTTGCCTTTTGCAGTCTGCAAATCTCATTCGTAGGGGCACATTCAAAGTCCTCAAGTCCTCCAACAAAATGTTATTGGCTTCTGATGCAAAAGCATTTGATACATACGAGCGAAAACCATGTCCATCCAGATTAACAGCTGCAACAATGGCTGGATGTCATTGGCCAACTGCCCAATATGTTCAAGTTTGCCGATTTTATTTTTTCCTTTTTTGTCAATTGGAAGAGAGAAATGAATTAATATAATTAAAACACACATGCATACAAATGAGACCTCATCTCCACCGCAGTGTTCCCCACGCTATCTTGCATGGTCAATGCACATGGTCTGCTTGAGGTTACAGTTTGGGGACCGTATACCCAATAAATATCGTTTTTCTAAAATTCACAAAAATGGCGGAGGACAAAACCACGTCAGACTCTTCAGGCGTCTTCTCATTACAACCGCGCGCCTTCCGACGTACAAAGCAACACCAAATTTTTTGGATCGTCATTCGAGAGGGTCCTGGCTGGCAAGAATAAGCACACATGCTACAACTCGAACAGCGAGAAGTTGACTGCGTAATCCTATGTGATTCTGAGTATTCTGGTGACGCAATCTACAACAGAGTGAAGCTACGCGAGTCCAGTCTGTTTGAATCAACATTCGGGAAGCATAATATAGTTGCTGATTCAAGGGTCTGATAGTTATGAGCTTCTCCGCAGAACTCCACTGTTCCGTCCTGGATGAACAGTGCAGCAAAAAACAAGGAAAAAAGGAAGTCGCACGCCTGTTGAGTCTACAGTATTTGAACGATTGTGGAGAACCCCGGCCCGAAGTGCTCGTCAGACGGCTTTGAACCACCACACAACATCACTATTGGACAAATGATGAATATCTTTTGCAAACTAGCTTTCATGACCTCAAGTCATCACAATCTGCACTTTTTTCAGAGGTGCTATATTTTGCTATTTTGGGGAGCAAGCAAGACGTTTGTTCTTGACAGAGAGATCTGATTCAGAAAGGTAGTGCCAATTCATGCATGCTGGTTCACCCTCATGACAGAGCGTCCTCAGCAACTGGCAAAAAACTCGTTTGGAACCTGCATGGATTGCACAATGAACGGCAGATAAGGCTAGACTGCAGCCAGTGATAGTGAAAGCAGCAAAAAGTGTTAAACTAACAATGCCTTTCCGTCATATGGCCTTTTTCAGAATGCTTTGGGGACCTTGTAATTTGCATTCGATTTGGACTGTGTCTTTGCTGTGCTGCAAGTCTTCAACCCAACTGGAATGCCTGATGCTGACTTCATCATCTGCATCTGCTTGAAGCGAAGTGCCTTCGGGAACACCTGTGAGGCATTTGGATCTGACAATTAAAAAAGACCGAACCGGAATAAACTTTTGAATGTTTAAATTAGTTTTTGGATGCAAATATTAGCTGCTCCCAAATCTTCTTGCTCCCAAACCAGCATCCTATATTTTGGACTCAGGCACACCAAACTGCTACTAGGCATGGTTGCAAAGAAATGGCGAGCCTGCATAAGCACCATGCTGATGAATCTCATGCAGGTATTGGCGCAAAGAGATGGCCTGTGGCTCCTGGATACGACTTGGCTTCTCAACAATGAATATCAGAGCTGCGATAGGAAGTTCGGTACCTGTTCTATCATGCACTGTGGCAAGTGACGATATGATCCATATTCGCTTTGATGCAAGGCACGCGTCTTTCTTGCCGGGGTCTTGGTTTTGGCGTCGAGATTTGCTGGAAAGATCAAAAAAAACAAATTCAGGTTTCTTCCGGATGGCCAACCCTTCATCCTCTACTAGTAGCTCCTTATCCACGCCCACAAGGACAGTCACATCATCTGCCGAGATTTTTCCCAGCCTCTATCTAATCCACAATCAATCACAAAAATAAAAGTGACCCAGCAACTCGAAGAATTTGGGGCAACCTGCTTACAAGTTGCAAGTGATAGCAAATGACTTAAATGTACCTTCAACGTGCATACATGCAAACAGAATCGTAAAATAAGTGTGTTGCTGAAGTAGACACACTCACACTTTTGCCTATTATCTCTCTTTCCTTTTGTCAATGTCGGTATAGAGTATATACCTGCCATTGAATTTCTCCACGGATGAATTGTTGCCTGCAACTATTTTAGCTCTTTCACATGGATTTGGCTGCTGCGCATCTGAAATAAACAACAAGCCCGTAACATAAGCCTGTGGTTGCAGGATCGTTCAAATTTTGGTTGAATTGCAAGAGTACTGTAACCGGCGTACTTGACACTACATGGATGCACAGAATCTACACAAATCCATATCCAAGTCATCAAATGCAACCAAGCCTTCAGCGCAGTGGAAAAACAGTGCATCAAACATACAAAAGTGATCAAACACAAGCGTCTGCAAACCACGGTAATGTACGGACCTCTCATTCCAATTGGCACCACGCACAGTGAATAGGGTTTGCCCATTCCGCTCAACTAGCCTGGTTCAATGTGGCACAAGTGCAACAGAAGTGACACCACACCTGTTGAATAGACCTGCATAGAATGTATAAATGAATGGTTAACATCTCATCCATCCTGCCTGGAGTCAGTGATATTCGGTCCAGTGCAACTCAAACCATTGACCCCTGTCGAGCGTGTACAATCGTCCCAGGAGATGGCCTGCGGCATAAACACAAACTGCTGAGTGATGATGTTTCAATCCATTTCATGATAGTATCTTCCAGTCTCGGGAATTGTACGGCTGTCATACAGGTCAGTATTATCAAAACATATGATATTTGGTTACAAAATGGCATGATATTCTGTAACTTGAGACACATGTTTCAGGCCAGCCACCATCTTACATCCCTTACTGAATCTGTGGATGGTGATACAAGTTTCCATATTCAGCAATCAATGAGATTTTCATTCAAGTCAGGGCCCGCTATGTCATGGATAGCTGGCAAAGTAGTGCAACTTTTAATTTTTTGTATCGAGGATTATAGTGTCAGATGTCAAAGTAGAAAATCCATCAAACTTCTCAAAAAGAAATGTTGGCTTCAGCCCCCAAGGCCATTCATGCCTTGCAGCTGTAACCTGCATAGATCCCTCCAGCATCCTGGCCTAAGAAAGAGATTGAAAAAGGCGATCAACCCTGATCGATGTATACCCCTATGTATCGAAATGCAGCAAAAACAGGCCAACCACATATGTATCTGGGGCTGCAACAAGACTTATTAATTGCTGCAATGATCTCATCAACACGGACTGGAGCAGCAGCCTCACCTCAGGGATGTCTGGAGATTTACAAATGTCTAAGTCTCTTATTACAGGTACCAGTGAGCGACAGGGCAAAGACGCCTTCATCCAATCTTGTCCCAGTACATCCAGTAGAGCAAACCGAAAATCATACTTATGCAGTCTTCTCCGACAATCCAAAGGTTCAAAAATGCTGAAAGGACAGCATGCTTTAGGCATGAAGTCATTGCGGCCTTTTGGCCTCCCGGATGCTTCTGTCGGGTCACCTGCAACGGCCAGAAGATGCAACGGCGGCTCCGTGGATTGGATTGGCTCTGTGTCGCTCAGCAATGTAGAAGAACCAGGCAGAAGCAAGTTCAAAGAGACGTCCTGCACTTTTGGTTTGCACAAACTGTCGAGGTTCTTGGCCAACTTTGTGCACTTGGATTCTTTGGAGCCAGACTTGCAGTAAAGTGCTTGCCACTCTGAGGAGGAAGCAGTCTTTGATTTCTTGTATGTTTTTGCCTAGTCCGCATGCCCAAAAGAACAGAAAAAACTGAAATGTCAAACAAGGAAATTCGATAAAGTTAGTCATTTGAGGAAGTCCTTGTAGCTTGGCCATTGTCGCCGCAAGCGCTCTTTCCTTGCAGAAGCTGTTTGATAGACACAATTCCACACATGAAACCAAGACCATCACAATCGCCACGACCACCACCACCACCACCACCACCACCACCACCACCACCATCAACAGCAGCTATAGCAGAAGCAACAACAACAAGAAGAAAAATAAGAATAAACGACACAAAAGAACAACAAAATACAAATAAAAGCAATTTGAATCATTACCGTCTATAAAAATGTAGTATATGTAAGTTATGCAAGAGAGGCTGTTTAATACACATATGTGAGAACATCTTATCTTCGATACATTGTGATACACTGCGATCAATAAACTTATAGTACAAGACAGGTTATATATTGAAGAGCCCCGACCAATGAGAAGCGATACAATAATCTTGAAAACTGCAAAATCTATCATAGTCATCATAAGAAGAACACAGCGGCATAGTAGCCAAGTAGATCCTCACACCAATGGATGGGCTTTGATTTTGGTTCTTCTAAAGATCCTGGATCTTCACATCCACTCCACTTTTTCGCTCTGGATCTTGTTTCAAACATGATCATTTGCAACCACAAACCAAGACCAAGATATAGATAAATCATATAATTCAACAAATACAATCAAAAACATCACATTCAGCTGAGTCTCAGATCTGAGACCCTACAGCCGGGCAAGACATCAATCTCTGCTGTCTCGCCCGATGCCAAAGACACGGTGATGCGGAAGCTTCCGGAGTCATAGCCCGCCATTGCTTTTGGGCTTTGAAGGGCGGACGGCCCAGAAAGAAGCAAATTTGATTGTGCAAATCAAAATTTCTCATATTTTCTCAAATACAAATGAAAATTCATTAACATCAATCGAGTGCAATTTGCAGAGCAAAGCGGCTTCTTTGGTTTGAGATGCTGAGGCATCCGGCATCCCAATGCATCCCAACTCAACAAAAGCGTCTGCCCTAGAATATCCTAGAATTTCGCATCATCTGATTGCTAACCGCTGCCAACAGAAGTTTGCTTGACAACGGCATAAAGAGCATTTCACAGTGTGATGTGTGAGTGTGAACATGCGTGAACCATCCCTCCTCATTTGTCATCAATGTGACTTCACGGCTTCATTCTATGCATCCTGCAGCACTTCCTCCCGCAATACATCTCCAAGTACACGCCTTCATGGAAGTTTGGCAAGTTTCGATGCAGGGCAGGTAACACCTCTGGAAACCATTCCTGGTTTACAGTCACTCAGCCAGCGGCCAACAGCAACAAAAAAGAAGGCGACATCTGACTTGACTTGCTGCTCCTCTAACACACTTCAGCGCCTACGGTTGCAAAAATTCAAGACGATTTGGACATGCAAACCGCGAAGGGCTTCCCCTAACTACAGTGTATATATTGATTTTTGCATGTTACTTGGATCAAGAGTCGGAAAGCATCCTACTCCTACTACTACTACTGCTGCTGCTGCTGCTGCTACTACTATCACTCCTCCTACTACTACTACTACTGCTGCTGCTGCTGCTGCTGCTACTACTACTACTACTACTACTACTACTACTACTACTACCTGCTACTGCTGCTACTGCTGCTGCTGCTACTAAGCCTACGACAATACTGCTACTAGTAGCAGTACTTAAAACGGATGGACCGTTTCTGGATACTACTCATACGCTCGGTCATGTTGTATCATTTTGTCATGAAACTACAGATTGTGCCCGGATGTGAAATGAACTTGGCTGGAGGAATTACTACCCAATACAAAACGACTTGTGATTTTTTACTACATTAGGGCAAGGGCCATTCAGGCCATTCCAAATATTTGTACAAGCCCTAACACAAGAAAACAAACATGCATCCCTTTAGTGAAGCCTTGATCCACCAGTATATTCCAAAACACTGTTTACATCAAAGTAACAAGATTGACTTCAGTCCTCAGCTGGCCAGCGAAGGGCAGTGCAGTCACGCATCAAACGGATGACCTGGGGATAAAATTTCTCTTGTCCAACGTGATCATCCAGTGCCATTTCAACACTGGTGCATTGTGTCACCTCGTTCTTCGGTCTTCGCTCTGACAGCATTGCTTCACTGCACTCACTACATTTCAATTCTGTTTAACGCATCTATGGCCTAGAACATGCAATTCCACGCTGTTCTTTAGCTTGCGTTGTCTAGAAAATATCAAGAGAATAAGAGATATCAGAAATATCAAGTTCAGAGGTCCTTGTTAAGTCGATTTGTTGCATCCAGGCTTCGAATTCCCATCCAACTTTTGGAGCCCCCCAACTCGGCGAGGGGAAGCAACTCCAGCCACATCTTGCAAACGGCCTGGCAATGAGAATCACATGGGAAGGATCCTTCTGGTGAAAGGCCTCTTATAGTCCTATAGGCCTCTTATCATCTAATATCATCTACTTACTGGATTCATTTTGGTGCCTTTTCCAAGGCTGATGGTCCGACAGTTTCGAATCCGCTCATCTTAATTTCAGAATATTTCAGATCCCTCTGGGAGACTGGGAGAGGTTTATGAATGCACAACTTGTCCTTTGCAAGTCAATCAACCAAAAGCAAAACTTATTGCAACAAGTCAGAACGCATCAGAAAGCATTCAATCAAGCTTGCAAATTGCTACCAGCACCGTACTGGTTGAGGTACCTGTACCCACTTTTGCTTAGCAAACCTACCATCGAAATTGACCCCTTGCTGACTTGCTGTCAATTGTTTGCACACAAGCCACCAGTATTCCTCCTAAGACTACATGCAAGGCCAAACCAGCCTAATGTGCCATTCATGAGGTACTCATCAGAATATCCCAGAGTTGCAAAAAGACCTGAACAGTGGTCCAAAATGGTGAAGAGTGATCATCGTAGGACAGTAGGACAGCTTCTGATATTCATATCATTTTGCACTACAATTTCCTCCATATGCTCATGTATAGCTTTTCAATGACCCAGGGTTGGACACCTATCATGCAAGTTGTTGCACAGCAAGCGAGACAATCCCTACAAACAATGTGACCAGTAACCGTCTGTTGGGACTTGCCCGAGGGTGTACAACGAGTCCGATCTTGAACCATCATTTCACTGCAAACGGTTTGTCTTGTTTCTTCGTTTACATTGCACATGAATGGACAGAAAGCCAGCAAACATTGAGAAGTTACACTAGAATTTGAGTCGATTTTCACGACTGTGCACAGCATGCTTCATTGCGGTCCTTGCCTAAGAGTTCATCAATTTGAGGTGGAAAGAACTCCTGGCACAGCTTCTCTGACTAGGAGAATAGTACTTGGTAGGCGCCCTCAGGCACATCAAGCCCGGGAAAGGCACATCACTGCATGGCCACGCTGTCCCAGAGAAAGGCACATCCATGGATAAAAGGCACATCAATTGAGTCAATTCCCAATGTGCACGCTGTCATTGAATGCGTATCATTGAAATATTTGAAGATATTTGAAGTATCATTGAAGTCTCAAATATTGCGAGAACATAACTCTTTTGAATTTCAAAGCACACAGCTTGCAAGAAATGATAATCTCAGCAAAAACGCTTGACAAAAAGCTTGTTAGGGAAACTCGCCTGTAGCCATCTGTTTCATGATCTTTCCAACACTCTAGTTGAATATAATTTAGTTCTGATGGTTGTGCTGGCTAGACAATATCCAGAACTCGAAATGCCATTTAATTTGCACACCATAAGTTTCTAGGCCCTAGGCTTGAAATGACTATGATCAATAAGTCAAAACACATCAATCTTGAAAGCCAAAGCATTACGTTGATCGTGTCAGCCAACAGCAATTGCAGCTTAAAACACCCTGCTTTGAATTCCGGCAACATCAAAACGGCTGCATCTCTATGACCAGTCTTGGTCAGGTCCTCTGCATGACCATGAAAGCGTCGCGAGAGCCTTTCTCAGGTTTTGACACAGAACCATTGAACTGCACAAGCTTCTGTGAGAGTGCAACTGCCTTTTTGACTCCAGGTGAATAGGTCCATATGCGCAAAGGAAGACCTATAAACTATAAACATCTATAAACTAGAGATACCTGGAGACTGCCCAAGAATGGGAGGATGTATAACTGTATAAAAGCTTCTGGAATTCTAGAACTGAGGCATCAGCGCAGCTAGAAGCTTTACATCCGCGCACCGCTCCTCACATCAATGCATACTAGAATACTTTACAGTGGACTCTTCTGAGGGAGCTGTTTGGTCGCATGAACAACCAATGGGTGGGGCGAAGACAATGATTTATTCTGACACTTCACATAAACTTCACAATGGAACTGCAACTCGCGTATGTTGAAAATGCAAATAGTACAAAATAATATATCATACTTATATTCCATGGCGTCCATCCAGTACCAAAAGAACACAACTCTTGGTTGCACTCTGTCTTGACCCATATCCTCCATAGTCATCTCGATGCCATTCCATGCATGATTACAGTGACTATTGTAAAAGTAAACATGAAATGAAACGAAATCAAATGAATGTATGTATGGCAACTCTGCCAGCGTAATTGTTGGCGGACACAAAAGTGGAATACCCTCGCACTGCACACTGGTATCCCTTATCCTGTGTCAAGTGCCGCAGGGTCTTCATCACGTTGTCAGCACTCATACTGGGTGCCTGTATCGTCCCCAAAACTATCATGAATGGCCATGCTGACTTTACACAAATTCCAAAGCTGGTATGCACAGGCACACACATTGCGATATTATCGACAGTGACATTGTCAGTTTGTCAGAATCACGTACAGGTACTGAGTACTGATTCGCCTGCACAAATATCATTGATATATCATGATATATCTATATACACCAAACTGGCGCTAAAAGAATTGAGGATTCAGACTCAGGTCCTCCCAAGGTTGAGTCACATCTCTACATGTCAATACAAGCATCCACAAGCATCTTCTTAGTCTAATCGTCTAACCCTTCTGGGCTGCTTCAAGAGTTGACGGTATCTTCAAGGTAAAGCTTTCATAATTCTACCCAATGCCTTCAGCGCAATTCTATGATATGCTGCAAATTCATGGGAGCCTGAATTAATCTTACACTCGAATCGAATAAATCCAATGAATGTGCAGTATGATCTCTAATTGTAGCTTGTAGGAGCTGCAAGTAGAGTTGAAATCAATCTGAATCTCGAAACACATCAGTAACATATTGACTAAGCTTAGTAAATACCAGTAGTACCGCACAAGGCGGTGGCGGAAGTTTCAAGAATAGGAAACGTATAGGAGAGATTGATTGCTGTGAGTGACGGATGTCAGAGCAAAAACATTGACCAACTGACTAACTAGCTAACTGACTAATTGACTGATTGACTGTCTGATTAGCTGAGTAATTGCCTAAGTGATGAACTGACCTATTGACTGACTGACTGACTGACTGACTGACTAATTGACTGACTAATTGATTGATTGGTTGATTAACTGACGAACTGACTAATTTACGTACTGACTGGCTGACTGCCTGACTAACTGACTAATTGATTATCTGACCAATTGACTAACTGACCAACTAACTAATTAACTAGCTAACTGACTAACTGACGAACTAACTGATTGACTAACTGATGAACTGACTAATTGACTAACTAGCTAACTGACTAAGTGACGAACTGACTGATTGACTAACTGACTAACTTACTACCTGACTAATTTTTCGACATCAGAACTTCAAAAAACTGTCCGCTGCTGACGTGTTTTGTACATTTTGACTTCAAAATGTGCTTTTCGCCACAGCGGCATGCAATTTTTCGACATCAGAACTTCAAAAAGTGCTCCGAAGACTACAGTTTTTCAACATTTTCACTTCCAAATGTGCTTTTCGCCACAGCGGCGCTTCAAAAAGTGCTCCAAAGACTACAGTTTTTCAACATTGTCACTTCCAAATCTGCTCCACGGTTTTCGACATCAGAACTTCAAAAAGTGCTCCGAGGACTTCAGTTTTTTAACATGTTCACTTCCGAATGTGCTTTTCGCCACAGCGACGTGCAATTTTTCGACATCAGAACTTGAAAAAGTTCTCCGAATACTACAGTTTTTCAACATTTTCACTTCCAAATGTGCTTTTCGCCACAGCGACGTGCAATTTTTCGACATCAGAACTTCAAAAAGTGCTCCGAAGACTACAGTTTTTCAACATTTTCACTTCCAAATGTGCTTTTCGCCACAGCGGCATGCAATTTTCGACATCAGAACTTCAAAAAGTGCTCCGACACCGTCAGTTTTTGAGCATTTTCACTTCCAAATGTGCTTTTCACCACAGCGGCGTGCAATTTTTGATGCCTCCTCTCAGGACCTACCTCCGCACCCGCCGCTTTAACAGGCCTACTTTTCGACTGACCCGACACACGAATCATTGAAAAAACACAGCATTTCTCGACTTCTCTAACATTTGGCGCGGATGTATCTTCTTTCTTCGGACTTTCGCGCTAGTGCATCTTTTTACTTTTGACTTGACTGCCTGTCTCATCTGCTTTTTCAACTCTCCATATTGTCGGAAGTTTGCTATTTAAACTTCCTTCGACTATTAAATACTATAGCAAACCAAAGGGAGTCCAAACACACATGGTCTCGCTTCGATTTCAACATGCTTGAAGTCACAAGCTGTGCTTGGCCCAGTGCAAACGTGCCTCTACAAAGCGGAGAAAGGGTATTGTAGCATCTGGGCAGTTGATCCTCAAAAATCAAAAGGATTCTGTCAGATGAGCCCAATCCTCCTGTTTTAGTTTGCCAAACCTGGTCAACAGCACGTTCCTCACAACATTTGCATACATTGACATTTTCTACACCCTTGAACCCTTGTCATCACATCCATGAAGTAAGAATGAAGTAATGTGCGATAATAACAAATCCACTCTGTAGCAAAGCAAAACTGCCTAAGGTCTTCGCACCAGTTTGAACAAAGATCACCCATGTGGAACAATCAAACTTTTCGCTGAGGCCACCTACCGATCAGCAATGCCACGGACAACCTCAGCTGCACAGCTCAGAACCTTTTGATCTCCACAAATACAAATAGCAGCAGAGACTCATAGACCCCAAATAGCACGGAAAAGTATCATCGTTTTTCTGCAATTTCTTTCAAACCGATTCAAAACATACATTCTTGTACCGTCTACGCGACCTTGCTTGACAACCCCCCCCAAAACGAATCCAAAAAATCTGCGAACCCTCACCCCTATACTTAAAGGAAGAACCCTGCCTATATTGCTAAAGCTATTGGGGGAAGTATATATCCACAATTATTCATAGTCATTCACTATTTAGAAGTTCCAAGTTCATTCAACTGCCAGCATTATTTGGAAATTGCATGCAATTGCATAAATTCAGGTTATCCAAAGTGCGTTCTCAAATATGCAAAAAGACCACTGCATAGACCCTAAATGCCACCCTGCTTCTGAGCGAAAGACCTGCCAATGCCCCTTGCACGTTGGAAGTATGGACCTGACCCTGGTGCGCTTTGCATCATTTTTCTGTGCTGGATTAGTGGCCAAACAAATTCTGGACCGCCAAACTTTCTGGTTCCTGAAAACAAACCAACAAAAAGCGACAAAGATTTGCATTGCCCTGGAACTTTGGTGACGAGAACAGGTTGGCCCAGTATGATCTGTTGACAAGAACATGATGGCCTTGATGCATAGTACCAGGTATAACGTATGGGATTTTGACAACGACATAAAATCTGATGCCATATGCTACAAATCGAAAAGTGACTCTAGCGGTGAAGCGATCTGACTCCCTTGGAAACGGACGACCTGGTGATGTTTCTCTTCCACCTGAGGCCGGACAGCTCAACCGTCATGGCATCATACAACCCCTGTTGAGCGACTCAAACAAACCTTCACCACCAGTGTCAACGGCAAAACGATCACGATCACCAGCAGCAGCACAAGCAACAACAGCAACAACAAAAACCCTGCCAGCCATCCGACCCAGACGTTTACCCTCTGGGATGCAGGCATATCACATCTTCTGACAGTATGCATCTCAAAGCCGGGCCATTGGAACGCTGTGCGAGCTCACATTAGAGATCTGAAGGCTACAGCGTAGCTATTGATTGTAGGCCTTTCCAAGGCTGTCACAATCAATAGGTGTGGACGTTCCATGCGACAAGATCTGTAACTAAATTACAATAGGCAAACGGTCTGGGTATAAAACTACATACTGTCTGTCATTGACGATCTGTTTATTTGACATGATTTGACTTGCATAATTAATATTGCGTTTGGTATACGGTATACAGATTTTGTTTGTGTTTCGAGTTCTGGGTCCTCTTCCTGAGCTTGCTCTCAACAACATAACACATACTCTCAATGCTTCTATCTTTTCCTTACTGTAATAATGTGAATCTCTTAGTGTTGACTTGGCACAAAACGGCGGTGGTCCACTGTGAGTGGAACAATCTGAGCTCGTTCGAACTGTGCATGGTCGATTCTGCTTGTGTCACACTCAAGCAAGAGCGCTTGAACCCATATGTTGGAGCAGCATGACTCGGTATGACAAACACAAGTAGAACAGTACAAAACAAAACAAGCAATTCTTTTGAAGCCAACGCAACCCATCTACCGCTGGTTCAACAACAGTACGTACGCTATAACGAAGGAAAGCAAGCCATGCTAACTCTATCTACGAATATAGTTTACAGTACTCATGCATGTGTGGTTACATGTGTGGCGGGAAGCGCACAGCTTGAAACCATGCAAATCTGGCGTGTACCGCACCCACTCAATGTGCATCTCTTCAAATCGCGACATTTGTGCCAATCTGCACTTTGGACTGTTGGGTGAAACATGGCATTCAATGTCTAAGCTCACTTCTTTCTCATGGCCTTCTTCTTAGCAGGGTGGAAAGCAACGTGGGCACCTCCGCGGGAAACGGACTTCCAACCAGTTCATTTCTGATGTGAGTTCAAGTTCTCAGCAAGCATTGGCAACACCTCAACTTGCTCCTCCTAGGACCGTTCATTGATTCAAGCTGAGACACCAGTGAGGGTCCAGCTATCAGACACAATATTCCAAAAGAATCCTAAAGACTAAAGATGCATTCTCCGAATCTTAGTCACTCAGCTGTGATGGGCATTGTTCAGCGAAAGATATCGAAAGACTTAATTTTGCTTTTGGAGATTTGTGTAAGGACCTTTGCCAGTGTAGGGCTGTAGGCGCGGCTGCATCTTTTTCAAGAGGCGAAAGGCCAAGGTGCCAACGCGTGCCTGACCACATTCATGGCACTCAAAGTGCATTCATCAGTGAAGCAAGGCAGTGATAGGTGTAGACTGTAGACCTGTTCATGTGAGAAGTATTGGTGGTTTTAACCCATCTGGGAAACATGAGTTCATTTGGAAATCTTCCTCAAGTAGGGGTCAAAATTGAAAATGTTTGAAACCACAACCTAGAGCCATTCATGACAAGTCTTTACTGTCACCCCGCAAGGAAAGACACATATCCACCACAGGGCACACTGCAAATGCGTGACATTGTCCAAATTCCATGAGACCAGTGCCATCAGGAGTTTTCATGAAAGTGAAAACCTCTGCCTGCATTTTCTGCTTGCTGGATTTTGCTGGAGAAAATTACAATACTGCGGCCATGGGTTGAAAATCCAGTGTGCGTGTGCGCTCGTGCATATACTGTTGGATACAATAATTGGACATCTTCCTCTGTCCATCCAAGGGTGACTTCTTCGTTTCAATCTGCTGCTGCTGCTGATAACGGTAATGACAAGCATCCTGATGAAAAGTCAGTATGCTCATTTCAAATTATTTCAGTGATGCCAGGATATGCAGGGACAATTGTCATGCCAGGCATCATCATGACATCCCTCCATCAAAGTAAATAACGTTGCAATACTATGCACAAATGATAGACTAGTAGACAAGTTTGTTGTGCTGACCATGAATGAACATGTTGTGATGGGTGGACTTCAGTCCCTCAAACCACGACAAACACAACACTGGGCCTTGTTTGGCCCGGAAACCACGACCAGGTCCCCCTTTTTGCTAACGTGCACCTGCCATCGACAAATCATGTTGTGCCTGAGTTTGTATGTTTTTCAAATATTCAAACTATCTTGTACTCCCGCATGGTCCTGTACTTGTCTCCATCATCAACAATATCTCGAGTGTGTAATGAAGGTGAATGTCTAGTCACATATCACATGTTTGAACGTTTTTTCTATTGCCTTGTTCTTTAGGCATAGAGCAATGACGTGAAGGTCCCATCGGTGCAATGTAAATTAATTAACGGGCATTGTGAGGCAAGCGCAAGCTGTGGAACGATATGAAAAGGGCACCTTCAGAATAATACATCAAGAATCATTGAATCATCAAGAATACAGTCTCCTGGCTTTGTATCCACAAGTTTCGTCAAGAATCACCACCCTGTTACTGCATGCAGTCCATTAGCACTTTATCTCCCTGCAATTGCTTGGCTGCCGGCCATACGGAACCCCTGTCACAACACAAGACTTCGGAAGACGCAGCTGCACCTCAACATCCGGGTCTCTGGTGCAATACTCAGTCAAGTCCTTCACTTTCGCCCCCACTCCAAGACGAGCCTGACAGGCTGACAAAGCGCAAGGATTATAGATATACGTATCCATAAATAATGATATAATGAATATTAATGAATAAGTTCAAGTTAAAGAATGCTGCTTGCAATTCCATGCAATGTTACTATTCCCCAGTGAAATGATATGAAATAATTGCTCTTGCGACTCTTGGGGCATCTTAAACATGTGATGCAATGACACGAGGATTGCGGCTCCTACACCCACAAGCCTACGGCGAAATTGTACAGTACCCAAAGGCTTATTACTTCCAATATCTTTGAAGGAAGCATCGCTGTACTTATGCCTGCTCTTTTTGACTGTCGACTCTCAAACAAAAGAAGGGTCAAGAGGGTGAAGAGCTAAGCAAAGATAAGCAGCAATAATGAGGACAAATGACAACAAAAGCAAGTAGACAGCGAGGTCATGATTTGACTTGGCAAGAATGAGACTGCAAAACCAGCTCCCTGCCCGGTTGAAGTTTCCACCATGGCCCCCTGTCTCCTGGACAGTGTTTTGGGTACACTAGTTCCTCCCAGGCTCACCTTTAAAAAGGGCGCTTTCGGCTCAAAATATGCTTTTACACCTGACAACGCTGCAGCTGAAGATGGGATGACTTTACAGTCATTATATGTCATTATAAGTTCTTTACATCGAAGTCGTTGGATATATCCCCTTTTCATCCCTTAGTCTTTGCTCATAGTTTCACAATCTTTCACAAGTCAATGCCCACGCTGCTGGGTTTTCAACACATGTGTCTTCCTCTAGCCATGGTACAAAGTTAGCATGACTTGGCACACTCCTATGGTCGTGGAACTAACATGAATTATATAACGCTTTACTCTTGCCATGAAAAATGATACCTGCTCGTGATCAAAAGCACTTACAGTAGCTCCTTTTTGGTATATGCAAATATGCAATTGACATCAATTGATGATCAGTTTAAACATGGGATATCCACAAGAAACGCAGCGTAAAACACAACACTGCACTGTTGTAAGACGCTGGGCATGCAAACCCATTCCAAAACCAACACCTCAAGATTCTAGCTGTATTATACAAGGAGAGAAGGGCGTTGTTAGATCTTCCACACCTTATCATTGTGAGGTTTTGAGTGTGATTGCCAACATTGCAGCAGCATTGTATCGCTGCACTTTGTCAAATCATCGTGAACTTCAACATATGGAAATTGCCTTGCCTCGTCCTTCCAGAATAATCTGCACAGCATATCCTCTTGTCCTCTCCTGAACAGGGCAGGTACATAGCAGACCGCTTGGTTACATGGTACGAGAATTAGGGGACAAATATCGGATGTGTATCTGGAGATGTACCGACCAAACACCTCTTCTTGACTACTCGGCAACTCATGCCAGGACTTGGCAGGAGGGATCTACCAAATGTACACCCAGGCTCTGTTGTATGCATACTGACTCCAAATCTCCCAGTTGTGAACAAACGTGAACAACATCCATAGTGATATATTCTGATCACGTTGTAATCATATACCTATGAACATGTATGTTTATTGCCGATCTCTATCCTTCTGATATCCTCTTGCTAGACAACTTCTCACTGTCGTGGTCCTTGACAAAGTTATCGATGGTTCTTGCTTCTCGTGCTCGCGGATCTGTCGCACCAACAAGCACAGTGTCTCCTGACTTGGAACCGCGGTGGTGGTAGTAGGTCAAAGGACCTCGGTTCGGGAATCGGTGCATCACCCAAGTGAATGACTCAACGTTTACAGGTTCTCGAATCATGCTTCATAGATCTCCATGCCACAAACAGAACTCATCCGGTGTCATGGAAGGCTCTCGGCTCTCTTTTCATTCTCTTCAAAACTTGGACCAAAGGATGCCGGCCGAAAGGCTCCGTTGGTCCTCTCGGTAGAAGTATTCAGCTCCGAGGCCGCTTGCAATGCCCGGGTATTTCCGGAATTCCATCATGTATGGACGTGGGTTGTAGGGCTCCTCCAGAAGCAAACTGGTGAAATCGGTGAAATATTCGCAAAATGTTGCAAGTTGAATTTCATTTTCCTTTGAGAATCGTTCAGATATTTGACCTGGTTAGTTCGATAGGAACGTCGGACCATTGAATATGTATAGTAGCTATAGATGATATGACAATGATATGACAACTTGTTTTCCCTTCCGTCCTTGGGAAGCTCTACTTCTCTGGCATTGATTTCTGTGGGTCTTCGTCCTATCACCCATTCGATGCCAAAATGTCCTGACCAAAGACTTCAAAAAAACATTGGCCGCTGTATTACTACTGAACATGAACAGGTTGCAACTGACCCTTGCCAAATTCTAGACTCACATAAAATAATAGTCCAACTTCCAAGTATGTCCGGTTGCAGACAAAATAACTTAATGTCAGTTTGAAAATCTATAATGGATTGTAATGGTACATCTAGCTGGTTGTCTGACACCTTCTGAAACTCCCGTGTTTGCCTTTCAGCAGTAAACCGGATGAATACAGCAAAGCGGTGCAAGGATGTGCAAGGTGTGTCCTACTCTCTTCCTTTCCGTCGCAGGCAAGTCAATAATTCTCTTCATTGTGGAGAATAGCTTTGCTGGCTGCCCTTCGTGCAAGGCTTGGAGCATTGAGCATATTCTTTAGAGTAACAAATAGAGTCTGTTGTCATTTGTTTTTGTAGGTTTGCCAAAGAAAATACCTTCTGATAATAACGCAATGCAGGACGCTCGCACACACAAATTCATACTATGTCAAAAAGAAAAGAGCCGTACTATGGAATGGAACTCGCTGGAAAGCGATTTCGAAAAAAGCCAAGCAGCAAAGCCGGCGTGCTGCAGTGGATGCATTCGAAGCGGCAAAAGCTGGCCACCGTTGCATCATGGCGTCAAATACGGCAGAATCATCCAGAATCAACGAAAACACAATACTATCAATAAAAGTTTGAATGCTGAATTTGTTTCAAGAAGCTACAGACTCTTCGGTCATCTCTAAATTGCCTATAGCATGGAAATGGTGCTTCGGTGGCTTGCCAACATGGATACTGCATTGACTCTGCTGTCCCTGTACATCCGGTGGCTTCAAGGCATCATGGAATCTTGAGCAAAATGTTCCACAGTCTCTGGTCAGCCTGTGCATGCCCAGGCCTGTTGGAGCGCACGCTCTTTTACGTACAACACGTTTTCAAAAGGGTTTTCAATGAGTGCTGAGGTGGCATAGTTTTGTACTACTACCGTAACAGTAGTGGATGTCTTTGCTACTCAGTTCTGCCAACCCTTTGTCCCCACCCCCCCCCATATGCCCACCAACTTTTTCATCACCGATCCCCCCTCAACTCCTTTCCTATGTTTCTCTGTTCTAACATGTCTTGTCTTACCCATTTGTTTTTCCCAGCTCTACACCCACACCTCAGAATCCACCTCAATTTGATTATATAATTGTACGTATACAGTACACACTTGTCTTATTCATTTGATTTATCTCCTCTTTGTGGTCAGCATGACATGTTATTTGCCATAACTCCTTCACTCTCTTAGGGTGTTTGCTCAAAGCTTTTTCGTGGTTGCCCCCCTGCTTCAGGACTGCATCCATTCAATATCCTTTCGGAATGCATCTAGAATCATTTAGAATGATATTGTACACCAAACGGCTAGGGCGCGAATTCGGAAAGTGCAGTCTTGGTCGCTCTTACTGCCTTGGAACAATATGTGGAAAATGCGTCAAGAAGCTCACCAAGGAGGCTCCCCTGGAAGAAGCACTCTGAATCTGTTTTGAAATGCAGCCAGGCCCACCTACATGCGTTCCTTGTGGGGACTGAGTCTATCCAACGTGTTATTGGATTTCCTCGACATTGCAAGTGCCATGACTGAATACTTAAGAACCACCTGCACGGGGTACACAAATCAGCCAATCGTGGAAGATAGAAGCAACGGATTCTGTTGCACATGTCTTCGACCTTGAAATATGAGTCGACTTGAAAGCACAGTAAGGATGATGTGTAGCAACCTATAATCATCAGTAATAATCATCAGTAATATAGTAATCATGTGAATTCAATAGAACCAATTGCGGAAAATATCCGGGTGAACCTATCACATTTGTTCATAAGTCCTTCATTTTCATGTAGACTCTGGTTGGAAGGTGGCTCTCTGCCAAGACAATTTCGTTGCTTCTGGATACTTCCACGCAGACTGCAATGTGTCTCCAAAATGCAGAACTGAAGGCAGCTGGCAATCACAGCTGGCAAATTAGATATGGGAAGTTTGATTAGGCCAGAAACCACAAAAATATCATCAAATCTCAAATCCGGTTCCTCTGATTTTTTAGCCCGCAGTCTGTATATCCAGGGACATCAGATGCTGATTGGTTAATAGAACAGAAGAAGAACACAACTCCACTGCCATCCAATTCAAGACTGTGTAGAGTATGAATACCTATTTTGGAGTATTGCTTTTCCTCCGACTGACCTAACATCATAGAGCAGCTTGCTATGAACATAACCATTCAAAAGCAGGAGCAGCAGCAATTGGCAAAACATGGAAAACACATTTAAGCACTTCAGCATCCCTCAAACTTCCACCTGCAGTCGGTAGTTCTCACGGTATCTTCACTCTCTGCAAATCATCCCTTCTCAAAATCGACGGGTGGCGGGCTCAGCCTTTGCAAAACGCGTGCAACGTTTGATTTATCTTTGTGAGCACAAACTTGAGGATAAAAAACAAATTATATAGATCAAAAGTACTGGAACATGATGTAGAATTATGGATATGTTGGAGCTTGTGAGTGAGACTTTAAACTTTAACCAGTACCTTTATCAGTGGTGGGCAAAGAAAGGCTGCATGGCTGGATATGATTTTAATTCGACAACTTGCAGTATCGTCAATGCATACCCCAAAAGTGTGCTGAACAACGGTAAAAGTACAGAATATGGAATATGTGACTATGTCTCCAAATCAATGGGCTTTCCGCCAAAGCAAAATGCATGCATAAATATGCCCACATTAATTGCTGCATGTAGTCACCTGCAGATACTTTGACTAAATGATATCAAATATGATGATGAAATGATATGACGTATACAGTAAATGGTCCTGACAAGGAGTGTAGGGTTAATGCGTGTTAAAACCAACAACATTTCGCTACAGATCCAGCTCTGCGCCAACGGGGCCAACGGCCTCGCTGAGCTTTGATCGAGAAGGACGCCGAGGCAAATGCTGAGGACCACGATCTGGAGGGTGCCTCGTCACAGTAAAGAAAAGGACTTGAGAAACATTGAGATGGCATCAAGAAATTAAACCTTTTGTATGAATTTGTCATTTAATCATTTTAATCACTGACTACAAAAGTATGATACAATCTCGACACATAGTCTTTGTGAATCCGGTCGAAAGGAATCAGAAGACTGAGGATATTCCTCAACCAACATAGTCCGGCAAAATCTTCAACACCTGTCCATTGTTGTATGACCGCCTGTGGCTGCAAATAATGAGGTCACTGGCAAATGTCTTTTGAAATTCTTCTCTCAGGAACGGCGCTAGGATTCCCGGCATTGGTGGTTGCAATGGCTGGGAATTTTGGAATCCCACCTCAACTTCATTGAATTCTACATGCATGGACAACTGGAAACCGTACACTGTTCGACTCTTTCCTTCGTTTGCACCAGGGTTTCCGGTTGAACATGCGCAAAAGAAAAGGCTTTATCCCAAACCCCAACATCACTGTAGCAGTCGAGAAAAAATAGCTGTCTGTCTAGAAAAGGACCAAGAGTAGTCTGCCTGTAACTGGGAATATGGCAAGTTGATGCAAGGTGTCACTACACTATGGTGAGAAGTTTTCAAAAAAAAATCGGCCTACCCTTTTTACTGCCAGCCGGCATGCCAGACTTAATGGCACCATCATCGGGCACATCTGCAAGTCATCACATCGCAAGTACACCATATCACAGCACTTTGGCTGAAAACAGGGTGGGGCAATTTGACGTGAGCACCTCAAAAAGCACGATGTCAAACGACTCAACACAGGTGAGAACATGTTGACAAACTCTGTCTTGGTTGGTGGATCTGAGAGGATCTTTCAAAACATACTAATTGGCAATAAGCAAAAAAGTAGCAAATTAATATTAATGCAAGTTTTTGCCTTCAAAAAACAACAAAGTACTTTCTCACTAAACATGACAAGATGATACACAATGACTGTTCCATCGAGTTATACAGTTCTTGATGTTCTTAGACTCGATTTGCCTTTGCAAACTAGGTCCACCGCTGCAGGAAAATAATCTCCTTCCGGCAACTTCTTGCTGGCATCCTGATAGTTGGGTCATGTTGGGTCAGTCAAAGTATGTCAGAGTCAACTGCAACGTAAACAAATCAACCAAGGCAAAAACACAAAGAACAAAGGATTTCCTTTAAGATCAAATAAGGCTTCTAGGCACGAGGCCGAACATGCCCAAACACCAAGCGCTTTTCGCTCGGCTCCCTCTGCTATCCACCTTGGTCCATATTGTCTGATCACTGCTAACTTTTATCGTGTCAAATTACGCTTGCGTGACTGCTGTGATGATGAGAAACGATGAACAAACCATCTAAGACCTTGGCAGCTCGCGATTGATGAACTCAACTGACCTCAGAGATGTCTGAAGTTCACAATGGTTCGCAAACGCCGAAGCACTCCTCTGGAGCACTGTCATGCCATGCAGCAAGAGTTATCAGAAGTTCAATGGAACTGCTGCACAACTGCAAAACATATGTTTAACACCTGGCTATCGGGCTATCTACTATCTCCCGAAGTGGCCCGAAGTAGGAACCTGGAATATCTATCCTTCTATGATCTATGTTTGGCATACTTGGAAAGGCCTCAGCCATCTATAAAACAAAAAAGTGACATTAGAAGAAACACCAGCTTCATTCAAGGGCAGTGCTCAGTGTTGGGACAAACTGATGTCCCCCATGTCATTGGTCAGTACTAATTACAATACTAGCTGTATGTAAAAAGGAAGCCTTAGATCGACCTGTGCTTCTTGCAAAATCCTGCGAAAGACTTTTGAGAGTTCATACGTCGTGTAGCTTGTCCTAATTTATTTGTTTGCACTTTCGCGTACCACTCTGAGTACTTTTTGACTTAGCAGCAGCATCAAATCCTCAAATGCTTGAGCAATCCACAGGGTTTGCCCTTCGAAAGCATCAATCTCAAAGTGACCATCCACCTGAAGCAAAACACGTGAGGAAACTTTTCTTGTTGTTCAAGTGAGCTCAGGTAAGCTACACACAAAAGGACCATAAAGGCATGACAAACAATGCAATATCACACATCGGCTTCTCTCCACCTGTGGATCGCACTGAAAGTGTTCGCCGCCTAAATCCTAGGACAAGGAATCAGAAAAGCATAGAAAAGCAACCAGAGGTGCGGGACATCCTCCACTACCATCCACTATCAAATGGCACTATTTCTAGGCTATTCCTGGCTTTGCAAGCTGTATGATGTATGTTCAAATCCAACCCTGAATTGAAAGGTCCAATTGAAAATCTAGTAAGTCACTGCAAGGCACTATCTTATCTGGCATATCCTTTCTTTTCATACGCTTGAAACGGTGTTTGCTGAGAAAGGAGTGACATGATCTTGTAGGCACATGAGCGACGGCTNCTTTTCCAAATAAAGGCGGTTGCTCACATGATGGCGCGATTGAGTTGTGCAACACCGACAAAACTGGCATCCTCGATAACAGCATCGTGCGGGCTTGCAATAATCCGCCAGCGAGTTCGTCGATAGTTGATGTGGAAAATGAAATAGAAGCCGCTGGTCTTGCTGTCCTGTCAAATCTATTTGGGAATGACTGGATGTCGACCAACCTGACCACTATTTTCAAGTGGAGAAGCTCAGGTGTCTTTTCCTAACGTAACGTGTTCTTTCAGCATCGCCTGGTAGCCAGAAAGTTCCTTTTCACCATGCGCCTTGGCATCCAACTTTCAAAGTACCGCAGCTCTCCCGTCACCCAGCTGAACCGTCTCTAAAATGATATCATCTGATCTGATATCAGATATCATGTGTATTGTATACAGTTATATAATAAAATATAGTATATAGCAATCAGATGCAATCAGTATATGCAATGAATCGATGAATACTACTGTTACTGTATAATAAATGAAGCCGTGTGCCACATGATGCGGCCACTCGCAGAGAAAAACACAAAAATGTGTCGACAAAGACAGACGAGGTGGGCAAGGAGATGACATCAAAAGACTTCCTTGTTCGCATCATTTAAAGTTGTCTGCGCTAGTGAATTGAACCCCTTCATGTTGCCTTCCCAGGCATGTCATGAGGTTTCTGAGCTTTCTACATATTTGACAAGATCCCAAAACTCTGCAAACCAACACTCATTCAAACCTGAGGTACAAACAACGCCAATGGCAATTAGCCAGTTTGTGGTCTGGGCTTGTTCCAGTCTGCTCAGCCTCGCCGCCCAGAAAACTTTGCAAAATCAACATCCCTGATGAAACCACCAAAAGATAGGGACTAAAAAGGTCATAACAGTGTATACCGAACTCCCAACCTTCTTAGCCGATTGCCGGGACTTGGGAATCCGGGTTGAACTGCCAGTGAACTTTTACTGGGAGCCTTGCTCACTAGAGCAAACATGCCGAAGACATCCGAAGACAATCTAAAACAAGGACATAGAAGCAGTTCGTTCAGAAACGTTCCCCTTTTTTTTGTCATGGCGACTCTGGTCATTACGCCCATCAGCCATGATATATTACAGATTCCTTTTGCATGCTGTATACACTACCGGATCCTCCCCCAGGCATCCAAGCTCGGCATAGTCTTCTCCAAAGCAGCTGCCGTGCAAGGTCACATCTAAACGGAACCTACACGAGATGTCTGCAGTTGCACTGCAAACTTCGTTCTTCAAACATGGTATACTACTCACTAATAGTCATCTATGCATACCTATGCCGCCTATGCCTGTCAGGTCTACACCTTCAAAACCTTTCAGAACAAAGACAGAACAAAGATCAACAAAGCAAATCACTGTCGCGACAAACATTCTCATACAGTAGCAATTCGACAGATTTTTCAGCTGCAGAATGCCTTGCACTGGCTATTTAATCATTTCGTCATCATTTCGTCAAAACAGAATT
Organism: Breviolum minutum Mf 1.05b.01; assembly: GCA_000507305.1. Lineage (NCBI taxonomy): Eukaryota > Dinophyceae > Suessiales > Symbiodiniaceae > Breviolum > Breviolum minutum. Next base: position 28,744 of record DF242528.1, read on the forward strand.
CCAATTGCTGCTGTCAATTGTTTTTGTGTCCTTTTATGTCCTTTTCTTCTTTCACACTTGTTACTTCAGACTTGCGCCCAGCAGCTGGGAGCCTTTCAGCATCGGGTCTATTGAAGGTGACACCGCCTTTTTGGAGAAACCTCAGTGGAGGCCGGTCGAAACCTTTGTCCCACTCAGAGGAGTCAAGGGGTTCTTGCTTCCAAGATCGATTCTACTCCAATTCATCAAGCAAATAAATCATATATTGGTTGATACAGAACAACATGTTATTCTGAGATTATGAGTGCCAAAGACTAATGAAGACATTTTGTGTTCCGTAAACACTACTGTAAAATGAATCAATCACGTTGATGTTCTTTGACCTCTATCACGAGGGATAGATTACATCATTAAGATTCCATTTCAAAAGGGTGTCAACAAAGGTGACAGTCATTAGTCATGATCATATACCACCCTGGGTGAAAGGCCAGCTCTTGTCTTTACCATCAACGCGGAAAAAACTGTCATCTGCAAGATCCTCTGAAAACGCTGCAAGCTTCTTGAGTCTCCCTATCTGGAATGACAATCAGCCAAGGAAACTGACATCGTGATTGCCACAAGCAACATTTGAATCCACTTGCAAAAGGCTGTTGAGGAAAGAAAAAAAGATCGTTCAATTGTTCAACGTTCAACATCGTTCAACCTGTCCTGATGCAATTCACGGGTGATTTGACGGACCTCGTGGTTGGCATAGATTTGCTCACGAGAGCTGGTGCAAATAAATGTGAGGTCTGAGAATGTGGCATGATGTGGCACAAGTCATTGCATTTTGTATTGCATTTGTCAGTACTTGTCAAGTGTTTTTACCAAGGTGTCTTGCTTGATTTGTACCAATTGTACCACCAACCGATAAACATCGGCTTCAGTAAAATCCTGTGATTTCAACTTGTACAAAAATCAAGTCCAACATAGTACGACTGCAATGCAATAAGGCAATATAAAGCATGATAAAACATAAAACACATCAACACAGTTTGCGTTGCATATAGATATACAGGTCAAGTCATGATGCCTGTCCACGTGGAGCTGGTCGTGGTGAAGGAGGTGACTCCTGCGGCTGGAGTAAACGGCTGTGGACTTGACGTCAACTAATCTCTGTTCGAAGTGGACACCAGAACGATTCAAAACACATGGTTTGATTATATAAAATATATACATCAATCCTATCATCTACTCTCCTTTAAATTGTTAGTCTCTAGAATTTGCCCACATTGCTTGGGAAAAAATATGAGATGATCCAAAGTGCGACGTTCAGTCACTACCACCACAACTCGCAACTGATGTGACTTCAAACCTAGGAAGCCACTGATAGTCATGAGTAGACAATCTGTATTGCAAATGATAGGAGCACAAGTTGGCTCTCATTCTAGTCTTGATGACTCTACCAAGTATCAATGCAAACCTGTGCATGGTTGCAAGCTTGCTGATGGTTCTGATATGAAGCTCGAAAGCAAATTCACCACATTCGTCAATGGCAGCCCCGCAAGGCACCTCAGCAAGAAGCAAATCTGCCCATTCCTGCAGTCCTGGCGCCTAAGTAAATTGAGTGAATCTCCCAGCTCCATACAAAGTCCAGGCAATGAATACAAAGAATTGCAAAGATATACAAACATTACAAGTATTACAAATATACAATGCATCTCAATGCAACAACGATCTTGATGCATTGAACGCTCTGTGGAATCTGTGGCTCAAACCTTTGGCCAAATGGGTGGTGAAGCCGCCTTGACCAAGACATTGATGATATCAAGATGATTGGATGTTCATTGATTTGCATGTGCTCCAGGCTTGCATGAAATGCATCATTTCAGCTGGCTAGGCATTAAGTAGTGAACAAAATAAATAGTCACACTAGCTCTACTACATAAATATTGATCTGTACCTACTGAGGTATCACTGTCATGTAATATGTTAGTGATATGCAATTATATGCACTCTTCTGTCTCTTCTTGTCAGCTCCCTGTGTGCCTTTGCAACCGGAGTCTTGCTACAAACAGGCCTATGGTCTTTGCCCAAGAGGCAAAATCCGGCAGACTTTAGGTGGCCTTGGCTTCGTCCTCCGAATCATCAATCAGCAAATCCATTATGGCCTCAGGACACATGCCATGAAATATCAACACAAAAAGGTTCCACGTCGTGTTTCTTTTTAGCAGCCAGCGCTGCTATTCTGTGTGTGTTTCTTCTTCTTGTATCTGCTTCCTTGGGAGACCAACTGCCATGGCAGTCGTGGCAACCAAATCTCGCTTGGAAGCTATGTCACGCGCCGTATTATTGTTTTCAATTTCACAAGCACTCCTGTCTCAGACCTGTAGAAGCCTAGGCCTAGAGGAGATGCCCTTATCATGGCTGCAATGTATTCATTGTGTAGCCCTCACATTTTCACATGCCTCCATCTGAGATAACCTGAGAAAGTCTTTCTGGACGGAACTTGACAGAACATACTGTTGTATGATTGCATATCATGGCTATGAGCACAAATTGTAGATTGTGTTGAGCCAAGAATCTGCACAAACAACAAAACAGCGATCCAGGACATGGATGGAAATTGAACGTGTACTTTAAGCACCTGCAGCACGACAGTTGAGTTGGGCAACCCCATGAGCTACGCACCCTTCCATCGCGGCTTGACGCTGATGAAGGTCGTGAAAGACCACTGCCTAAGCAACGAGTTCCAAAATACTTGTCTCCAGAATCAAAGATCACGCTATCAACATAGCAACGATATGCAACGATATCAAAGTCCTTGAGTAATATTGAGTAGACTTGAAACAGGAAGCTACACCACAATCCAGGAGCTTCAAATGTTCCAAATCCAACTCCCTACTTTTCTCATACTCCTTCGTTTTCTGCCGGGCATGGCTACAGGCGGTCCTTTCTGGAGACTTTGATTCAAACGTTGCAATGATTCTAGGACCAGGACTGGACCAAGAGCTAAGCATTTTAAGGAGTCCAGCCAGGGGCTATGTTGATTTCGAATGTTGATGCTTGTTTTACATTTCAATATAGCTAGAAAGCAATCTTAACTGAGCCAAGATTCCATTAAGCACCGCCTCAGAGTACAACCGTACAAACAGTGGACTCTTGAGATCATCTAGAGAAAGCACAGCATACTCAAACCTCGAGCCATTCAACATGGAACAAAGGACCCACTGCAGACTTACAGTGGGCCCATAAGGACGAGAGTGACAACACCTTTCGACTCTATGTTTGACTTTACATGGCAAAAGTGTACTCGCGAAGACAAACGATTCTCACCTAGACTCGTTCAATGCCGCAGCTATCCACACCACATCCCATCGACTGGGGATGCCAAGCTTCTGTTTGGCCAAAGGTTACATCTCCAGTCAAGTGTGGACAAACAAACAGGGATGATGGAGCGCCTGGTGGCAAGCAATGAGTTCATGATGCAACGGTTGGAGAATATGGCACCCCATTCTGACCAAATGGAGATGCAAATATGCAGTTGATTCTCACAGGAACGTGAGTACCCCTGGACCCTTTGCTGAACTCTACAAACCAAGCTTTTGCAAACTCATTCTCAGTATAGACATCATTTGACATCAGTAGACTGATCAATTTCGTGCCCTACAGTCTCTTTTTCATCAATAGAGGATGATTCGCAGTTGCACTCTCCTGATGGGACATTTGAGAGGACAGCAGTGGCAAAGCATCTTCAAAGCTTACCAGGGTTAGCAAGTCCAAAGGAAACAGCTAAACTCCAGCCTGTCACTGGCTCGACGCGCGCATCAAACTGGCCAAAGCTGTCAATTTCAGAATGAATCGATGGCTTGAGGATGTGATCTTCTCAACAACTGCTCGGCCAATGCCAAGGACAGGGACTCATGTGTGTGATATCATTTGTGGGAGACTCTATCCTGAAGAAGCTCCGAGATTCATAGCCCGCTTCTATACACGCCTGCCCTCCGTTTGCAGAAGGAGCTAAAGCCACCGGCTCTGAACGCGCCCAATGGCAAGGACTGCCTGATTCCAGCTGTTCTGACGGTCCAGTAGCTTTCACTGAGGAAGCTGCGAATATTACAAATTTAAGTCAAATCGAAATCGTATGGAAGAGTTATTTGTTATCCTTCTCATTGTATGACACGTAGGTCCATTTTTTTGATCCGGGGTGACGGAGGGAAGACTTTCTAGGTTCTGAATGGCAAACTCACAAGAAGATTATAAAACTGAAAAGACATGAGATCACAACCTACCAACTGTATCAAATTACAAGTTATGTGATCTTCTCATAGTCACTCACCACCAACCGAATCTAAGAGACGACCCTGGTTAACATGTCACCTGCAACTTTGTGCTGTGAAAGCTCTGTATCCTCTGTTCAAGCTCACCCAGCCAAGTCTTAAGTATAGTTTAGCAGCTTGATCCGATTTTGGCTACCATTCTGTTGGGTGTTTCCTGTCCAGCCTCCTGCTGCTACTGTGGCAGCGTCAGAGCGAACGTTGGACAACTCCTGCAAGAGCACTCGCAGCTGCGCCTGCGCACCAAATGCATCTTTCAAACTCCTTTTGAATGTGATGTTATAATTGTTATATTGTGCGCTCATATTGTGCTCAGATTCGACTATAAGTTGTGTACTACCAGTACATCCCCTGAACTGTTGGGTTAGATGCTGGTTGTTCATTTTATAGTCGAAAAATCACCTATAAATGAACAACTCAATGAAAAATCAGCGAAATGAAAACCCACAAAGTCAATCAAATGCCATGATATTCAGGGAAACATTGCACATACGAAAGGATGCCATGAGTGGAGACTAGCAGTTGCAACCTATCTATAGAATGCTTTCCCTCAAGTCCGTTCGAGTTCTTCAATGTAAACAATGTTCCTTATACAGTAAAATGTACGTCCCTCACTGGATACTGACTTTGCACCATGAAACTTAGCCTTTTAAAAACTTTGGTACATTCCTATCTGAAGATTGCACAATATCAATCACTTGACTAGGATGTCTATCTCAATTTCATAGCCGGACAGGATAAACATTTAATAGTAGAGCAACAGTTAAGGAGGATTATACTAAAATATACAGTCCTACGGCATGTCTAGCAAAATTCCGTTTTCCTGAAAAGGGGGAAGCAAGGGCAACGGATCCAGAATTCTTGCAAGAGGACCCAGAAGTGAGCCTGAAGCACAGGGTCTGATTCCTCGCAGTTCTGCGACTCCTTCACCAATGCAGGCAAATAATCAAGATAAGTAAGTTGCAACTACAAATAGCCTTGCACAGTGCACTGTTTGATGCTTCAAAACAGCCAGGGCCATGTCAATGTCGCACTGCGTGCGTTGCTATGGCGTCCTGCAGGACCCTTGCCACCTCTGTTCGGATGGCAGTTAGCCGTCCATGCAATGCTGCTACCTTGGCAGGTTCAATCAGAGTTAACTAGCTATAGCAAAAAATTGCAAAGGTCTGTGCAATGCTGCCCACTGTTCCGCCTTCTGCTATAGCTCCTTTTGATCATATTTGAATATCATCTTCCTCATGCTTTTTGTGGGCATCACTTCATTGATCTTGATTGCTACTTACTTTCAGCCCCCCATGCCCATTGGGCACAATCGTCGCCTCAGGCGCAAGGCTCCCTAAGGTGGGCTCAACTCGCCTGGTCAAAACAGGCCAAAAAACAGTTCAATTTGAAAATAATTCACAACACCTCAAGGATGGCCTGCGGGCCTACACCTATGGTATGCCCGCCTGCCAGTATGCCCCAAGCGCCGCTTCCAGCCAGGTGCTGGACGGTCCTGACAAGTGGATTCTGCACAATCAAGCGAAAAACAACGAAACATTCTGAGCCCAGAAGCAAGCAAGTGACAGGAAACTCAGGAAACTATATACTATACCCTATAAAAGCCCTTCCAATCCATTCCAGTGCACCTTCGCTGACAGCTGTCCCAACTGCGCTCGGAGGCTGTTCACCTTTGTTCAGGTTCAGAGTAAAGAGCTTGAACCCCCACAATATATCCAGAATGGTGAAGGGAAATGAACTGCGAATTAGTGCCAAGATGTGCCAAGTGACTTCGGTGACTTAGTGCACTCATTGTCATTGAAAAAAACATGTAGCGCGGTAGCACTCAGTAGCGCATTATTGAGTGCCTCTGCGCGGAGCTCGTTAAGCTCAGGCTGGGAACTTGGCCAAGGGGGCCTTGCCTTGGTTAATGTTAAAACATATCAAATCGAAATACAACTCACAACAACGAAAGAATGCGAACGGCAAACCCAAAGAATCATCATGTTTATATCTTGGTTTACAATCTTTGTAAATTTGTCTTGAAGCTGCTGCAATAATCAGATTTCAGTCATTCTTTGCATTACGCAAAATCTCTTGGCAAAGCAGGAGACTCTGTCGCAGTGTCAGCCAAATCTAGTCAAAAACCCAACTAAAAATCTCTTCGGTCTGTTCAAATCATTTCAAATCCATGGCAATGTGCTGTACTGCTTTGGGCTCGGACTGGAGGGAGTGCTTCAGTTGGCCTTTGCTGCGCGAGGTGTTGTGGGTCAGGATTCCAGGATGTCAACACATCATCCCTTACAGCAAGTCTCCAGTTTGACGAACCTGGACCATGCCGCGGACAAGGTATTCGACACTTGTCCTCACCGTCAGACATGAAAAACAAAGGGGCCAACTGCATGCAGTCGTTGCATGACTGCATGACTGGATGACGGCAAAACTCAAGGAGGACTCAACAAAAACAATTATTACTATGATGTACAGTACGAGAATATATCTATAGATAAACATTGCATATCGATTGCACTTAGTAGGGAAACCCAACTCCCTACAGCGTCTGTTGCAATTTGACATAATAAAACTGTATACATGAATAGAACTACGAAAGGAAGCTAGATTTCTTGTCGTCTTTCAGGATAAACTGCCAGAGCTGTCTGCCGTTTGGTCATGGACTTGAAATTTCCATCTCAAAACTGTGCATTGACTTGACTGGGGACAGGGACTCTGAATGGCTTCTAGTTGAAACCGCACCTGGCCCATGGGCCGTCTGCAGGCTCATGGTGTTTGGAGATCAATGCTGCTGTTCAAAAATATCTTCATGGTGCTCATGAATTAGATTTCTATAGTGAAATGAATGCCAATAATTTGTGCACACTCATGTAATGTATCATGACTTTTCAATCTTGATCATTTGTTTCCCTTTAATGTCTTTCTGTGGCACAAACTGCTGCATGTGACACCATCAATAAACGGACCCTGAGACCTCGTCCAATTCCCGTAGATCACGGCTGGCAACTACTCGGGAGGTTTGCTGAACCTTTCATTGCAGTCTTCAGAACGTGATCGACTCATGCCAGTCTTGATGGCTTTTGACTCATGCACTGAGATGCCTTGCTTCTCCCTATCTTTCCCTTCTTGTCTTGTGAAGATCTGGAGGGAGAAACTGTGTATTCTTTTGACTTTTGACTCGTTGTGTTCTTTTTTTGTGTTCTCTCTCTCTCTCTCTTATTTTCTTCTACGCACACAAATCCACCAGTCACCAGCAATCAACGTGGCCAATGTCACAGCTTTGGGCAGCTTGCAACAAGCAATGAAGGTGATGTCGAACGATCTCCGAAGTCTAAGTTCTACCATGTTCTACCAGTCGTTGCCAAGAGGAAGGGCATGAAAGACTCCAATGTTGCTGTGCCTCTTCGCCAAGGGCTTCAAGCTGCTGGCGAATGTCAAGGACCTCAAACGAAAATCGAAACACCCAAAGCTTTGAAGAACCTTGGACAGCTTCTCAGTACTACACTCCCAACACTTCAATATACTTTAATAATCTTTAATACTCCTTCAACGAAACATCATGCATTGTCCAATTGTCCTGGTATGTATGTTGAAAATGGATGAAACATGTTCTTACAATTTCTGATTCTGACTTGCAAAGGACACAAGCCTCATCCGCGGGGATGGCAGCTGGCTCCTGAAAAGAAATGACAACTTGGAACATAAGGGAGTAATCGTGCGTTTCTCTGACTATGTTCTCCAGAACTTGCTCTCTAAGAATTGCATTGAAAATATTGAAAGTCCGCAGGAAGGATTCTTGATCCATTTTTTGGCAATGTTTTTCACTCGCTGGGTTTGCCTACCAGCGTGGAGAATGGGTGAACAAATTGAGGGCTAATTCAAAGAAACACATTGAGAAACCAAAGGACCGGTTGGAAGTTACTCCCATAATGGCTTTCTCTGGAAGGCCCAAGCTCAAAAAGCATTGTAACATGCAATCAAGTCATCCTGATCTCTGGCTATCAAGGCGAAGCCCTAGGTTTTAAACGTTCGAAGTTCAAAGGTTGAGCAACGACATTATATATTATGTTGCGATGGATTTGATCAGAATTCAAGCATGATGGTAAACATCTACTGTGTAAACACAGATGTGAAAATTGTAAAGTTCAAGCAATCTTCGACACCCGGGATCCAATTGCAACTCACCTGCAAGGCTCGCGCACAGCGAGTCACCTTTCACATGCTGTCTTGCACTGCCGAATAAGCTGTTCCACTTTCCTTCTTGCCATGCTTAAAACGTATGTTGCGCACAAATCTGTTTGGAGTATGGGACATTGTTGGTGCTCCGCACGCATCTCATTTATCTGCAACAAATGGTACTTGGCTCCAACAGCGCAGTGATCTAGTCTCCCCGCTTCGGAGCCTCTTGTCTGATTTCTTGCAGCTGGTTCTGCAAATCTTCGCCTGAGCTCAGGATAGCTGTCGGGTTGAATGTCAGTACCAGTTGGTCGATGTCTTTGTCTTTTGCCAACTACACCTGAAAAGGTTCTTTACCTATCTTTGAATGTCGAAGCCCAACCCAATTTGTGGCATGATTAGATATAATGAGATATGCAAAGGTTTGCGCACCTTTTATGTGTCAGGGTGAGTCAAGATATTGTCCATGACCAAACTGCCACAACATGAGCGATAATCAAATCCAGTAACGCGTAAATGATTATGGGACATGTATGGAAATGTAAGTTAACCATACGTAAGCATCTATTCGCAAAATTGACAAAAATCCGCAAGACCAGGAAATCCCACGGAGCTCAGTCACATCTTGCCGAGGTCGTCGTCTGCTGGCCTCTGCCTTTGAGAATTTGATCCGTCATCCACTGATGTACCGAGTCCAACACAAAAAAAGAAGTGTTGTGCATCACTATAACGTTAATTGATAGATTCAGGTGTAGAAACTGCTAAATCATGTTAAAATGCACAGTGCAGCACATTAACACAACGAAAAAACATGAAAGCAACCTGCATAGTATACTTTATAATACTACAATAATTAGCAGCACTATGCAACAAGAAGTGTTGTGAGGACACGTCTCAAGCCTCCCGTCCCTGCTCATGGAAGAAACCATCCTGCACAGAACCCCAGTCGCAACAAACATCCCAAACTGCAGTCCAAAACATCAAGTCTAAATGCATCTAAACACTGTACGTCTGCTCACGTAATATCATCTCAATACCATTCAATACCGTACCGAACCAGTTGGCTGTTGCTGACCTCTGAAACATGGGTGCAAAACCCAAGTATGAATGGCACATTCCCCAATAGACCGACACCAAAGCCACAAGTGTAATCCACCTTGAGATCCTCTCAGCATTACGTTGATTGCAGCAAAGGACTTTCATAATTTTCATAGACATTTCATGACATGTCTCATTCCTTGTCCAAAAAAAAGTGTCTCGGCGAAATGTACAAGCAATGCTGTGGGCAAGCAGCAAGTGCCTTCCGACTGGGCGCAACCTTGCAACGTAACCAATTGACAAAAGAGGCACTTGGGTGGATGGTGATTGGTGCTTCTTCCTGGAACAACTGCGCAAGTAGAGTAACTAAAATCAACCAACGATATATCAAATGATACAGCATCTCAACACAGGTTTGATTCCGTCACATTGATAATACAAATATCAAGATGATTGTAGGATCATGTAGTTGCGTTTACTGTCTGCATTTCTTGCATTAAATTGCCAATTCATTGGGAGCATGCCAGAAAACAGTTGGCAAAGCTGTTTGAGATGTGATGGTCAGTACTGGTGGTACAACAAGGTGTAAAAAAAACATGCTGATAAAATTGATCAACTTCAAGGAGAACAGCAACGGCGGTGTCGGGTTCCAAAGGTTGGGTTCGGAACGCTGCCTGCAGCTTTCGCACCTCCTCCTCCAAGGCAAGATTTGCCCTGCACCAGCAAGGGGGTCCAAAGTCAAAGCAGAATGCAGTCAATGAGCCCGAATGATCCCTGTGTTGGAGAATTATAGGTCTACAAGTTGAGGACGAATCTGATGTAATTAAACTACATTTCAGATGGTCCCGTTGGATTAAGCAGAGTTTTGTAGCAACCCATCCCTGCAATGCTGGCACCATGATTTTTCCCTGTCTTCTTGCCTACGAAGTCGCTCGACCTCCTCCTACGGCTCATGATGGCACAAGCTGAGCATAAATTTCTGCTTCTCCAATTCGATGTATATATAATGACACTATAAGAAGATACAGTATAAGACTTAAGAATAAACAGGCAAGAATTATCATTCAATTCTCAGGCGCAAGAAAATGGGGAAGCCACAAACAATCTACCCTCCTGTTCTTGGATCTTAACAATGTCTGTGCAGTTTCAACAAAACACGTTTGTTCGTATCGGCCCCAGAAACTCCCTGAGACGAGGTTTAAACTCTTGCACATGCGGCAGCACTTTTCCACGTCTCAGGAATTCTCTTGGGCAGACCAATCACTTCTCTGTGTTGGACTCGTTGACAAACACCTTAAAAAACAGAATGAGGTTCATTCAACACTTTCCATGGACATGCAACATGCATGATACATTATAAACTTCCAAGAACAGCTATAGAACATTCCACAACCATAAACATCTGACAGAAGTCACGAGCAATATCACCAGCTAGCAACATAAGCCAGGGGACTTGTTTGGTTGTCCAACCTCAGGATCTTCTGTGAGGTCTGCCTGGAAGAGCCGGTCTCAAGATGCCAGCAACATTAAAGAAACCCTTGCGGCTGAACTCTAAAGCCCAATTTGATATATAATTGCATATATTATGATCATTCATTGTCATTGGCAATGCTCACAATGGAGGAGCAAACTTTGGCAAGATGACTCCTCGGCGCAGCTCCTTAGCATTTACATAATGACTTCACTGACTTTGTCACTCCTTTGCCTTGAGATCCTTTCGGCAAACTGGGCACGAGTCTGTGACCTTGGCAGAAACGAAGATGGAGTCAAAGCGGAAAAACACTTGCTATAGAGGTCTGCGGGTTCGATGATGTTAGACGCATGGAGTGCCTGGATAAGTGGATAAAAGAGGAGAGGGAGGGTGAATGACAGCTGGCTTGAAATTAGTGGCTTTAGTTTGTCTGTGCAGTTTTCCATGTTTGTTGCAGGATGATGCTGAGGATGATAAGGAGGAGGAGGAGGAGGATGAGGAGGATGATAATCATAATGACAAGGATGATGATTAGGATGATGATGATGATGATGATGATGATGATGATGATGATGATGATCATGACGATGATGATGATGATGATGATGATGATGATGATGATGATGATGATGATTAGGATAATGATTAGGAGGATGATGATGACACGGGGAGGATGATGAAAATGATAATGAGGACGAGGGGGAAGGAGGATGAAAAGGAAAATGGTAATGATGCTAAGGAGGAGCAGGAGGAGGAGGAGGAGGAGGATAAAAGGATGAACATGATGATGATGAAGAGGATGAGGATCATTTGCTGAGGATGTTGATGATGATGATGATGATGATGATGATGATGATGATGACAAGGATGATGATGAGGAGGAGGAGGGTGCGGATTACGACGAGGATGGTGATGGTGCTGGTGCTGGTGCTGGTGATGGTGATGGTGATGATGATGATGATGGTGATGATGATGATGATGATGATGATGATGATGATGGTTTTCAGCCACCGCAATCAGAATCTTCTGTCCGGTTGATTTCAAGTAGTGCAAAACATGCAAACACTTACTGCATGAAATTTGGTCTTCGAGACAACTCTCCATTGATTTTCAAGCGCCTCACCGACAGCCACCTGGACAAGCATTCCTGCGAGTCAGCACGAAAGACTCCGAAAACAAAGCTGACACATGTGACAGGCGTCAATATCAGACGACAATGACACTTACAAATTCATATAAGTTCATATACTGTATGTCTCTTTGACAAATCAAACTCGATGTTTGGGGGTGTTTGGGGACCATGCCATGACCAACTTGGGTGGTCCCAGCGGGCATGAAGGTTGCCCTGTTCAAAAAACAAAAAACGGCAAAAGAAAATGTCTCCGATCCGATGTTCCAAAACCAAATTTGATTGGTTTTTGTTGACATCTTAAAGCCAAATCATCATCAACCCATACTTTACTATTGGGCTTTAAACCAAATGCAGTGAAGCGTACGAGGAGTATTAGTGTGGGGGAGTCCCAGGCAAGCTGCTTCAGAGTTCAGGACCTTACAAATCTGTTGATCCACTAATTTTGCTAGATACTCGTACACAATCATACAGCATACACATACATGATTAATTAGGCCATCTATGGCGGGTGTCTATGGGGTCTATGGGTTTGCGCAGCAACACCATATGTGATACGATAACCTGAAAACTCCTGATTCGATCATGTCAAATCAGTCTTAGTCTTAGCTTCTCTTGCAGTCACGCTGTATGCCTCCTCCAGGTTTGTCAGGCTTGTGATCCGGATGGTGTAAACCAAAAGTTGAGGTGTGGCTGCTATTTAAACAAATCTGCAAGTCACATCACTTGCACTCCAATAATTGCTTTCAACCAGCATATCATCATACCATACCATGCCACCCGCTCTTCCGTGCTCTACGGCAGTCCTGGTGGAAGACATGCTTGCACGGGGTCCTTTTGATGGTTTTCTCTTGGCTGAAGCGCTCACAGCACACGCAGCATTCTGCTGGCATCATTCCTGGCCGCCCGGAACTGTCAAACTATGTGGTTCAATGGTTAAGTGATGTTAAGCGTACATGTTCCTGCTTTGGGCATGCACACCCTCTGCAAAGCTGGCAAAAAGAGAACCACGCACGACAAACGGATACAGTACCACGTAAGTCAAAATTCGACAGGCATGATCATAGCGACATAGCACAAAGCGTGAAACATGACTCGAAGAAAGTATTGCCGGATACTGGCGAGGGGTAAGGGCGGTGCTGGATCATTAGAATCTACAACACAATGCATATAACATGTAATATAAACATGTACTGTAGTTAGCGGTAACATACAGTGACGGACAGAGTCATCTTTGAGCAATACACTGGTTTCTGATGTGGAATGACAACCGGTGCAGCAACCCATTCGCTAGGGTTTCAATGCACTTGCTTGCCTTCTGAAGCATCGGCATGCCTGAGCCAACTGGCATGCAACCAATGCAAAGCAGCCCGTGGTGTCTGCAAAATCTTGTTTCCATGTTTTCCAATATTCACCCAAGTCTGCGGCTCGCAGAACAGCTTCACATCGAACGCCACGCTGTCCATTGAGTCCACCCTCGCTGAATCCTGATGCTGCAAGTCTGAAGAGTCTGGCAAGAACCCTCTCTCAGCCACATTCCCCAAAGTCTAATGGACTTGATGTGTTGTCCGATCTTGTTATTTGATTAAGTTCAAGTGCGAAGGAGCACGTAAAGATTCAGCAAATAATTCAATTCTACGTGACTTGATTGCTTTTAAGTTGACCGTGTACGAACGAGATCCGGCTTAGCCAAGCGATTGTACAAGATAATATCATTTATAGTCACGGCATATCACAGCTCTACAATCTATATGATTGATTCATAATCAAGCATAACGATATGACAACACTCACGTGCACGCTGCATGCTGCATAATCTTCCACACGTCTACACTTTCAAATCCTTTCTCAATCTGTCCTCAGCAACTTCTGAATCAAACTCTCTTATTTGATTCATTTATAGAATTCAAGAGTTCACCCAAACATTCGAACTCTAGCAAACTCAATGCAAACGCTTTGATCCACAGTTGATAGGATGATCTGCTGTGGCTGGGCTCCCCCTACCCTCAGACGCGGAAGAGTGACTCCTGTGGGGCCGTAGAAGCAAGTCATTCTGTCAATGCAAACAAGATTTGAGCATGTTTGAACTCAGTGAAATGAAATATGCAAACTACCGTCCTGTAGACGCGAGCAAGAAGGGAAATACTGGCAGAAGAAGAAGCAATAGCCAGGTGGCAACCATGAACACAAGATAAGCCTGCCGGCCAGGCTTAAACATGAACCCATTTGCTTCAACGTTCTTAATCAATGTAACCCCAAAGTGAACTGCTCAATCTTGTAATCCAACGAAACACCAGCAAAGTTACAACCACCCTCATCCACCCGCGTAGATTCAATTTTCTATGGCTACACGGAAAGATGCATGCATGCACATTTCATGCGCCAGCACTAAAGACTGTGAGAAAGAAGAGACTTGCTGTGTTAAATGATATCCGGAATTGCATGGCAGTTGGCAAACCAAGTGACACTTCTCTGCATGAGCTGAATTGAAGAAAATGCAGTCTTTAGGAATTGCCTGGACGAAGAAGTAGAGTTCTGGTGTTTCTTTGACACATTGAGAATAACCTCAGCAAATGTTGATGACAATCCTTGGAGAGACTTACAGCTCCAAAGATGGTCCTTTGCGCCTGTCTTACACCAGTGGTTTTGAGGCAAAGTGACAGCAAAAAAGCGGTGTCATCAGTGGTATCGTTTAAAACTCCAGGCTGAGGCAAGAGACTGATTTAAAGTCTAATATACTATTTGTACGTATGATTATACAGTACATATCAGCAAGCTTTGCGTTGGAACTGCCTAATAATCTCAACAAGTTCAAAGAAGAGACACCCCAATGATTCAAGCAATACACACTTCTCTAGCACGACATCTGAGGGCTCTGCTCTGAGTGAAGCAGTTTGCACCCATCATGATTAATCCTTAGCAATTGCGTGCTGGGAGGATTGAGGCCATAGTCTGTTATGAAGTCCTTTCTGTGGCATGGCACACCCCTCCCATGACATGGTCTAAGGTCACCTCGGTAGCAAGGAACTCCTTTGAATCCGGTTTGGAAGTGAGCACTGAGATGCAGAAGGTCCACGCGGTGGCGGGAACATCCAGATCGTTAGCCACAAGTTGGGCCCTTGACATGACAATGACCTATCCCTATCTGCCTTTACAGGTGCTCCTCCCAAAACTTCACATAGATACCCAACATGTTGGTTTGAAAATTGTAGCTCCTTTCAAACATGGCTATTTTGGGTATCTATGTTAAATTTTCGGGGTGGAAACTTTTCGTGGGCAAATATTTAGGGAGGGCGGAACGCTAAAGAATCAAAGCAACCCAAGTCAGGCAAAGCTTCCACGTCTATCTCAACAGGACGACCCCGTAAATCCATAATGATTTCCTCCGGATGTGACTATGATAATCTAATATCGCATGCTGCATTGGTGCGGCCAAGAGACCCAGGGACAGGATCCAGCCCAAGATACGACTGCCTCAGTGAGCAGCTGAATGCTGGCAACTAAAGCATGCATCCAAAGCAGCTGCAAAAGCACCTTGAAAACACAGTTTCTAGTTTCATCTAGTTTCTAGCTAAGTATGTGTTTGCTATTCTACAAATTAATATTTCACATTTCAGCATGTATGTACAGTAAGTTGTCGGATTAAGATACCAAACTGTTGTTTACATGTTGTTTACTAACCTTGTTTCTCTGTAGATACATAATCAACCCGTTGAATGGAGGTCTTAGCTGTAGGAAGTTATGACAACTATGACGGGTAAATCAATCAATTCGAAGTTGTTGTTAAGCCACATCACTGGTGTTTTCAGGGGTCTTGGGCGTTGGCGGTTGGCACAAGGCTTATGGCCCTGCATCCCGACAAAAGCCAGACACTCCGTACTGGCAGTTCAAGCTGCAATAAGGATCGAAAGCCCGCGGAAAGCACAAACCTCATGGAGATGGCTTGCGAAAGACTAAAACCGCTGGGTTGTCTGGTGACGTCACTTTCAAGAGTATACTAGTATGAATTTCGAACCCACGGTAATATTTCTTTAGTCCGGTACCGACCTACCCTAAATCAAACATCAAGCATAAGCACTGTCAGCATTGGCTCTCTGATTTTCACCGCAGATCCGCGACGCTGCCAGTGAGAATCAACGTTCCTTCCAAACCAGCATGCGCAATAGAATTCAAATGGGGATGCAACATGGCACAACAACATTGGCACTTAGATTTGATGTATCTTAAACTAGCTGTCATATATTCTATATACTGACGTTCCATAGGGAAATTAAGGACGTCAACTGTCTAGCTTGAGCAGTAGGACAATCTTTCAGTTGACACTCACTATTGACAAGCCTAAGCGTCGCGGGCTAACTACAAACCACCTGCTGAGACTCTTTCAAGATTGCTTCTGGGCGAGGCTGAAAAGGACTCTTTCAGGGTGTCTCAAGGTTTCGTTGTGCTAAGATTTTGGAAGCAGTCAACGGCTGAAGCAACCTTCAAATCTGTTCCTCTCAGCATCCACAATGTACACCAAATAAATGCGATGCAAACTGATGTATGAAGAGGCATTCTCCCTGCAGGCTCTGCAGCTTTATACAAACCTGTCAAGGAAGCAAAGCCTCATTCATCCAAACGCATCAGAGCATGTCTCTTTATAAGGCTGGATAAGGTCACAGCTTCGACTCAAAACATGTTTATTCATGCTATATCTACTTTATGGACTTCCTTTTGGCCACTAGTCTGCAAAGTAGAGGCATTTCAAAAATGAATTTATATCTTCAGACTGCTGCAAAACGTTTCTCGCCCACGCAGACTTTAATCGCGGCACACGCAGTCTGCTCATCCTATTGACATGGGAAGCTCTCAAACCAGTAGGATACTGTTTAAAGCACTGCGGCACTGCCCAACATTTTTTGCTGCACTGAAGCTTTCAACCCAAGCTGCGCAGGAACTGGATCGATCAAAGTGCTCTCAAGGCTGCTGGCATGGCTCGTCGGGGCAATGGCTTGTCCACACTATCCCCGTTTTTCTCCGGTGCAGAAACGGACTTCTTACTTGTTGCTTTGATGTCAGTCCAACGACCCAGTAGATCGCCTCAGTTGCTTTCAACAAATCCAAGGCTAGCTGCTAGCTGCATTGACGATGAAATTTTCATAAGATACAAATACAAAGAGGATCAAAAGGGTGTCCCTCCCTATGTAAGAGTTGAACTGACATGTCTGAAAATTTCAGAGCAACAGGTTTCGCATTGTGCTCAGCAACCAGTCTCATAATTGGCCTTGTTTAAGAGGTGAATCTATTTGAACCTCTGCGATTGGCAGGCTTTTTGCTCTAACACAAAAATTAATCATCTAGACTATAGACAATAGGAATCAATAACCGCGGAAAAGAACTAAGAACAATGACAGGCTAAAAAAGGCACACAATGTGCTATAGCCTATAGCGTGAGACGATCCTTCTAAAGAGCGAAGTGACGCACACAAGGACGAAGATAATTCCAATTCCTTGGTGGCCTTCCCTTGGGGCTCCTGCAGGGTGCCAAAGTGTTGGTGATGTTCACGTCATCTCTTATAGGGATGCAACGCCATGGATGATTGATCATTGACAAAAAAGAAATGAAAAGTGTATATCACAAAGTGAGACTTTGGCTCCAAAATGCTTAGCACGTCTCAACTCACAATGCCACTATGCAAAACATTGCGAGACATCTCCAACTTTTACCTCTATATGTACTCCTTCTAAAATTGACAGCACACCTGTGAATCTGTGCATTTGCTGTAGATCTTTGTTCTCCTGAATTGTCGCGGTACACAAGTATAGCTTTCAGAGATATCTGGAGCCAGAAGGAGCTTGAAGAGCTCCAGGATGGAATCTTCGGTCACCAGCTCTTCCCATTTCTTTATCATGATCTTGGGGAAGCAAGTTTCCAAAAGGAAGAGGTGGAAAAGGATCAGCAAACAACAGCCCCGCCAGCCCATCAACTCAAAGCCTTCTGACGAATCCATCACTCTTAAATTCATGTCATAATCCAACAATCCTAGACGCGGTAATCTGTATAACGATGTATGAGGATGCATGAGGTACATCACGAACAATTACAAAACATGACAAATAATATACTGTAACAATACATGACACAATTGAAGTTTAAATGAAGTTTAATATGTAGCATTCAAAAGGCAATACTATATATATATATATAAACATAAATATAAATGGTGAACATACACGAACCATCATACAGTAAATCAATTCATCAATGTACATCAATCTGGCTGAACAATAATTCGGCGATCCACCTCAAGAAAATCATGTTGCGAGGACAACGAGTACAATCCAATACTTTGGGAGAATCCGACGTGGGTTCCTGCACGAGTCCACCAATCATACTTATATAAACTTCTATATAGTACTGACTGACATGGTACATCATAGCTTTTAAATTTTGGGTACGGAAACTGCTGGGTAGGAAACGACTGCAGTCCGGGTAGAGAAACTGCCAGGGTTCGGGAAATTTCAGTAACTTCTCTTTTCCGGGACCACAAAAACGAGCAAACAAAAACTCAAGCAAAAACATGGTTCCGGGTTTTTGAGGGGCTCGTCGGTTGTCACTTTTTAGAGATTTTAGAGGGGGAGGAGCAACACGCCGCTTTCGAAGAACCTCACCCCACATGTTGCAAAAGGTGTCAAATCTGCAGACAGTTACGAGCCTCCCAAAGACCCGGCACCAAAAACATCGCAGGCAACTGCGGCAAAGCCAGGAGACTGACGCACGATCCATGCTCTGGTTCATCCAAGTCTTTACGAAAGCCTCTATTTTTCGCATGCTGCCTCGGTTGGGCATCAAGAGAAGCATAAAGTCTACTACTTGCAGCAATTCCCAATTTACAAATTGTCAACATCCCAAGCGGTGCTGTCAACGAAGTATGTTTGGTCAGCACTGTCCAGGTGTTCCCCTCTGCTTCAGGCATGGCTTGTCTTGTTTCGACTCTAATCCATCCCGGAAACTCTAGGACCAGCACTCTAGAATATTTTGTCGTGACGATGTCAGTTTGCAGTTGCCGAGATCCATCTTAAGCAAAGCGTCTACCAGCTGCCTCTTGAGCTCCTTTGACTGCGCCTTTCTCGTCTCAACACTTGTGTTTCTATGCCAATGCCCGTGCGCTTCTTGCTTGAAACAATAATTACAAAAGAGCGCGGCGTTATTTTGGATGTTTTCTTCATGCTTCATCAGCTCAGCCATGTTCCCTGCCTTCGTGAGTACGGGTCAAAGCAGTGACCACCTTCCCCTCAATCTCTTTGCCAAGATGGCCAAAAGACCGCCGCCTGGGCCGTAAGAACGTTCACATGTTCACCCTCTAAATACCACAGGTTTGGCTGCGCATTCGGTATACGCTGCTCCAGTCATTATGACAAGGTCCTTTCGCTTTGGAAGCTTGGGAACTTTGATGTCAGGTGACTTGCTCTGGACAAAACTGAAAACGCACGTCCAAAGGGCAAACGCGCGCAACACAAAGAAAACAAAACTGAAGGCGGGGAGCCCCTGAACCCTGTTTGCTTTGCTTTACTGCGCTTTACCAAGCGTCTTCAAACATCTTCACGCTACATGATAAAGTATACAGGGATGATTGCAAATCAGCAAGATGCTCCGGTGAATTCGTACCATTTTGTCTTTCTTCAGCATTCCAAAAACATCCTTCAACTTCAATCTAATTTTTAAGCACCTTCTGGATTTGACCAAGCACACCAAAGAAAGGCTGTAAAGAACTGATGTAACAAGATGTAATTAAAGGTCTTTCAGTGCCTTTCAGGATCGTTCAGGCTAGTGACACGGCATCTCGGATCGACCGATCAAAGTTGATTTCGTCCAACATCTTTTCGTAGCATGTCTCGACCAGCTCTTGAAGCAGATCGGGTGAACACTCCGAGGCATTGTCACAGTCCTCACATTTCCGAGCATTTCCATGCATTTCCTACAAAGAAGCAAGAACAAAGGCCAAACAGTTGTTTGATAAGACTGTGTAAGATTAGGATAAGATTAAGATAATTAATAGATCGTAATTGAAACCATCCGAAGTATGTTCAAGGGATCACAGTATCTGGAAGAAGTAATGAAGCATCTAGCAAATCAACTTTGCCACTCTAGCACATTCACTCTGCAAGATTTGATGTGGCAATGCTTTAGGCTTCAAAGTGCCCTTCAGCTTCTGGAGGAAAGCGCAAGTCCTGTATCAACTCCCAAGAAACATTGTGCAGAATCGGCTTCCTGACAGTTGCAAAGTAAAAAAAGGTGCAAGTTGACGAGATCTTGCAGGACTGTCCTCCGTTCTCTTCCATTCAATAATAGCTTCTTCTGTTATGCTGTTGATAAATGGAATGTTATGCAGTCTGATTTGAACATAAGTGAGTGAGACCTTCACTGACACTGGCAGAATTGCCAAATTTGAAACTACATCTATAGGTTTTCCATGGTCTTTCCGCATTTGTTGACCAAGCTTCAAGAAGTCTTCAGCATCTGGGAACCAGCTGCGGCTGTTGCAAGCATTGGAAAAGGAACCAAGGCCTGAATGATTTATCTCTTTGATTTATATGATTCGACCATCGAGAAGGTTTTCATGCAGTTGCTCCGCTCGCAGGCGTTGCCAGCGTATTACATTGTATTGCTACTGTCATTGCCTCCAGAGTTTGATGAACCTACGTATGTTAATGTTATATAAGTGTGGCATAGTGTCGCTGGGTTCGACAATATCACTAAAGGCTAAAGGGACTTGGTCCGACTTGGTGCATAAACGATGGTACACGTAGAGCATTGTGTCTGCTCAAAGGCAAACCATGGGGGCTAGTTCACACAACTCACAACTGCTTGCAAAATAGGATTCATGGGTTCCATTCAGAATGCAAGTCGCAACAAGTTTGCAGATTCCATCATGAGTGCTCTCTGCCTTTGTTGCAGCCAGATTTTGTCAACAAGCTGTTTGTTCGTGAACCAAGTTTCTACTGCGCATAAACTTTTCCGCGGCCACATGCCAGTCATCGTGATCTTTTGCAGCATTGAGACCTCTGTCAAAGTACTTCACAGTCCGTTTGGCAAGCTCCTGAGAGGCCATTGTGGCTGACTTTTGCAATGAAGGGGAAGCTTTGTCAGGGCAGAAATGGTGTTCCTCTTGTGATGTTTTGTACATGATTGTTACAGGTTACAATTACACACAACTACAGTATCATCTAATCAAACAAGTCTTGACTTGCAACAAATGTTGAATCAATAATTCTGCCAGTACAGAAATTCAAGATCTGTCAGCTATGCGCCAAGATGCTGAAGTAGACCAAAGGGTCTCTTGTTCTCCAAGGATTTTCATCACTTCTCGAACCTCACATCTTGCATCGGCAATTGGAAATGCCCATGTCATGATGGCAAGTAAGGAATTCCATTATTCCGTCTCTATGGCATCCATTGGTTCATCAAATAGCACTACTAAGATAGATTAAAGGAAATTGCACTTGACATCACTTGACTGCACTTGATTTCTTTCTGCGTTTTTGCTGGCTTCTCCTCTACTTTTTAACCTGCCCGCAAAACTCACAAAACTTGTGTTGGCAAATCTCAAACACTATAACATAACGACAATTTGGCATTATACGAGTGAATCTTGCGAGGATAAAGAAACAAAAGGACCGACATCCAACATCATGTTCTAAAAGTTCTAAAAAGTCGAGGGTAAGCAACTCCATGAGAGAGCAGGGATTCAGGTCTTTATAAGTTTTAAGTCTTTAATAGTTTTTAAGCATGCCACATACCCCAAATACAGCATTGAGTGGAATTAGAGAGTTTTCTCAGGTCCTTGGCTGGTTTTGCTGTGGACGCAATGTCGACTGATCAAGCCCTGTCCCCAACTCACAGCCTCTCCAAGGCAAAAACTGCGCAGGGTACAAACCAGTGCCTACACCATATGTTAGCAATCGTATGGCAATCGTGTGGCTCTATGCAAGTGTTTGAACAAAACAAAATGGCTCAAGCGCCGCTAAGGTGCCTCCCGTTGCAACAGAGACTTGGCATTTTCATGACCGTCCCCTGGGACTGGTCTGACTGGTTTACTGACTGGTTTACTGACTGGTCGAAGATGCGGGGGAGGTCGCTGCTTCGGCGCTGCCTCTCCAAGGTCAAAGTGGATGGGGGATGATCGGGTAGCGTTTTGGAACGGGCCATTAATAAGTCATAGAGTTGCTCCATCTACCTTCAACCCTTTGTGATTGCAATATCATAGAATGGCAGGAGAATTGTAAATGGGTAACCCAACGGCCGATCAGCACCACAACACAGGAATATACAAGCACACCCTCACATGCTGAAAACTGTGTATCACAAGCGAAGTCCATCCTATTGTGCATCCTCCTGCGTATCGCACATGGGTGTCTAGGAGAGTTTAGGAGTATGCGATTCTGAAAGTTCTGAACAGTTCCCTCCTTTTTTGGCCGAGGACGCTCTGGCCCGCCTTTTGCAGACTCTCTTCCTCTTGCTTTACCCGATGCTCCTCTTGGGCTTCCCCGTCCTCTTCCTCCTGTCCATCCAAGCTGGGGGCAGTGTATCTTCGGGATTCTTCCCTGGAAATATCACTGTAGTTGTATATCCTTGCATCATATTATATCTTATAATTTGGGGAGGAAAACACGGCATGCAACTAGGTAGGCGATATGTTAAGACTCACTTGAAATGCGCCAACATGATCGAAAACAAAAGTACCTACCGAGTATATGACCTGTGATGCACAAAACAATTCAATGTGTTGTATCTATGGGTTTATCACACCAGCACCAACCCTTCAGAAACTGCAGCACATTCATCCTTCCACATCCTCACAACACTATCTCTGAACTCGGTAACAACAATGACTCATCATTCCAAGAACAAACCTTGAGTCTTCATAAACGTAATGCAAGAAAATCATGGTTAGAAAGCGCCTCTACCTTGTGCTGCCTCCCACAGACACACTTTTCAGAAGTTCGTGGCTCTGACAGCTCTAGACTCTAGACCCACCTCCTCTGCCGACCTCTTACCCCCCTAGAAGCTAGCATAGTTCGGCCCTTGCAAATTGGAGTTGAACAACAATAGAATTGTAATAATCATAATCATACAGGATGTACAATGGAGCTCCTTGAATGGCATATTTTCCGGGGCTATGCTAGTGGGTGTGGTCGAGATCAAACTGGGAAAGCCTTGCCGATACTATGCAATCGAGATTCCGGTGACCAAGCGAAAGCACCGTTCTCCGGATACTCGTGCTCATCTTCACCGACCTCTTCGCCGTCCTCATCTCCTATCCTCCGTCTCTTAATGCAGTTCTCTTCGTCCTCTCGCCACTCTTCGCGTGCCCTTTGGCATCGCTGCGGAGATGGAGAAGAATGCTCTCGCCTTTCCTTCGGTTCTTCCAAAAGGGTGACAAATGCAGCACCCAACCTGAGCCAGTGCTTGAGTCCAAACTTGAAGAGTTTATCTTATAATTATGTTTATATGAGTCATGGTCCGTCTTTTACCGCAGGCCAGGAACCTGAAGTTCTGCATATAAAGCATAAACTTGACTGGGAGGTTCACAACGTTCTTGAGCGTAAGACTCTCTGATGCCTCACGGTCATAGAACCAAACCCATCCTTAGTGATTGAGGTTCCAGTTGTTGTGGACCAGGAGCTATCAACCGCTATCAACGTCAGTCCATCAAATCAGGTCTTGCCATAAGGTCAGAGTTTCCTCATATCAGAGGGACAAACCAATGTGCCCTGCACTGCAGCACATGAGTGGGCTCTCCCACGAAAACTACGTACGAGTACGCTAATCTATCGCGAATCTGGAGAAAACGCTTGTTTCAGCGTGTTCTTGCTAAGTTTAGGCGAGGATTGCAAGACATTCATGGCTAAAACTATTGGAGGTCTCTCGCAATGTTGCCACAATGCATCACAATCTGTAATCAATTCTCAGCGTCCAGATGGGTGCAGGCTATCATCATCGATCGGCTCATCAGGTTCAATCCAACCTTCTCCAAGTCTGTCTTTCCAAAGGCGGATGTGACCAGTCCTGCAAGGCCCATGAAAGGATATGAAATAATATGAAGTGGATAATTACCTTAGAAATCTCCAGCCATCTCTAGACTGTAGAGGGGCAATCTTCATTTCTACATCTTTCTCTGGGTTCTACATCGAAGATTCAAATCACTCGACAGCTCCGAATGGTCTCGTCTACATGCAAGCAATGCTACCACAAGCACAAAGCAATGACGATGACGACACGATGATATCAATTTCACATCAGATTCATGTGCAGTTTGGTTGAAGCACAGCAAGCGAGTGCAGCGTGTCAACTCAACAGAATTGTGTGTGTGTGTGTATGTGCATGTTGTTTCAACGTGCAGCTATGCGCTTTTGAGTGATGGCAGTGCGTTGACTTTCAGCAACTACGAATTGCATGAACAATAATTGGGTGTGAACGACTTGTGAAAGGCTCAATTATCCCTCCCAAAAGAGTGAGAAGTGGCGTTGCCACGAACCATCAAGAATGATCTAAGGTCCTGGGACCCCAGTCGATCAATAGTTTCCTTGGTCGGCCCGACTTTGTCAGCTCCATCACTTCTTTGAGTCCTTCGATCTTTGGGTCTGGCTCCTCCATCTGTCAAAGAAATTCAACAAGTCGAGCATAGTCAAGCAGTATCGGAACTTCTTGCTATTCGTGTTTGCTTGACAGTCATTGAGTCATAATATGTCATAATTTCATATAATTTCCCCTGGAGCATTGCGGTCCAAAACGAGGCAATAACATTCAATGTCTAGAAAGCATGTACCACCTCGGACCTTGAACAGCCTACTAGTAGCAACTCAGTCTTTCTGTGAAGCCCTGTGAAGCCGGTCTGACATGCACGTTTCCCAGTTTCCCCGTCTCCTCTTCTTGGAGCATCTCCTTCACGGTCTCAGAGTCGCTCCCCAAGAAAAACTCTCGGTTTTCGCAGACTGGAGGCCTTTCACTAGCAAAAACGCTGAAATACCAAGCTGAGTTTGATTCAAGCAAATCCACCCAGAAGCAATAAGAAAACAGGAGAATACAGAATGCAGTAGAAACACAACTACAGCAACTACACAAATGTCATCATGTATGATCTTGTGCAGCCTTGTTAGATTAGAAAGGGGCGAGATTCAAGAAACGGGTGATAGATTTGAACAAAGCACAGCCTTCTGCATTCCTCGCCCATGTCCGACCCCTCCTGCTGGATCCGTGGCATTGCTGCGGGCATGTCCCAAGTCTAGACTTCCACACTGTCCTATATGAAGGTTTACAGTAATTCCATGTAATTCCACTTTAAGTGAAGCTACGGCAAAGGGAAGTAAAGGGAAGCAAAGGGCTTTTGCTCCAGGATGGTGTTGAAGGACCCGTCAGAAACCATCCACTGGAAACATCTAGAAACTGAATATGAAAACACGCCATGAATTGCTCATCGCCCAGCTGCTTTCTCAATGTACATGCATGTAGCTGTGTATGAATGCATGTTTAAAATGAAATATTGTAAAATGATATTTGCCCTTGTGCATTCACTCGTGGCTCAGACAAGGTGAGCGCGCAACTGCAAGGGGACAGTGGCTAAGGGCTTCTTGGGGGGTTCGACGTCCTATTCTATAACGGAGTCCATTGGCTGGGGTTCGATTCTATTATATAGTACTTTGTAAATCTTTGTAGTACGGAGTAGTACTTGATAGAGTAGTACTTTGTCGTACATAGTAGCACTTTTGCAGTGCGGAAAAAACACATGAACCAGTAC
>DF242529.1:0-14284 GCA_000507305.1 Breviolum minutum Mf 1.05b.01
AAGTTGCGGCTCTTTAGCTCACTTGCAAGTTGGCTAAACTATAGTTTGGCCAGGTTGCAAAGCCAGTTTGTAAGTTGGCTAAGGTAGGCTAACCAGTTGCAAACGGGGCCGGTCATCCAAGATAGCTGGGTCTAAGCTCAGAACCCCACAACAAAAGTTTGTTGTTGTTCGGTTGGTGTTGTTGCTGTTGCTTCCTTTTGATGCACCAAGACCTTTCAATCTCAAAAACTCAATTCGATTCCGACGTTATTACTCCGTCCATCCACGAGTCATGGCGTCTTACGAGTACAAGGAGTGGCAAGCTACCCCGGAGACTCCATTACAAAGTTTGAACAACCTGCGTGGTCTTTTACACAACCCACCAGATGCTCTCCAAAGTGAACTTCCGGACAGCTTTCCCTATGTACAAGGACTGATGGAAGAAGTCATTGAGGGCATCATGGAAGAGGCGCAGGTTATGTCGCGTACACTCGGAGCAGTGTACGCAGAATATCGCCTGCACTATGGAGATTCCCGGGAGTATGTTCGCATTTGGAAGTGTGTTGATGTTCAACCATATCAGCGCAAAGACTACAGCAATGCACCAGCTACTCAACCAGGAGAATACTACGAATGGCAGAAGATGAAGAATGTAGACATCCACATCCGCCGCACGTGGCGAGCCCAAAATGAATGGCAGATGTTGACCAAGAACCAGGAAGAACAACAATTGTTGACAGCCAATGATCCTCCGAAACAACCCATCAATGTGACATCCATTGTGCAAAATGCTATTGAATCCAGCTCCTCAGATGAAAAGCAGTCTTCTGTAGGACGCATTGTGGCACTCTCCAAGACGACGCTGATGCAAACATTCAACAACATCCGTCCCAGATCCAGATCACCACGGGGATCATCGGCAGCTGCTGGCTCTATGGCACCGGTTTCTGATTCCGCTCTTCCGATCCTTCCCGACCAGTCCACGTTGAGCCGACCTGAGAGTGCAGATGCAGCAATGTAAATTATTTGCCCTTTCAGCGTGTGTGTGAAAACACCTAGTCACATGGTGTCGATTCTTCCGAACTCGCTCAGATGAAAACAAATGATGACCGCAGCCCTTCGATTCACGGTTTTCTTTCAGGTTTGAAACTTTCTGAAACTCGACGATCACAGCCTTTCGAATCACGATTTTCTTGCCGATTTCGATTTTTTTCCGGAAATCAACACTTTTCCCGCTCACAGAACTTTTTCAGCAGGGGGGCAGTGAATCTCATTCCATCCACTGCCCCTTAAGACGGTGGTTTGAGATTGTGATATCTTCGAGGGACGCCTTGAAGACGTACCTGCAAAGTAGCGTTTTTTTTAACTTTTGACAAGCTGTTGCAATACGGTGTTTTGCATTTTCCGATTTCCGATGATGTCTCCGATTTCAATCCGTCACTTTTCGACGAATCTCGAACCATTTTTCGCGTTTTGAACTTCACTTTGACGAACTTACGAACTACGTTCATCACCATGAAGATCCACTACACTAGGACCATGTTCTACGTAAAATGTTTTAATTGAGGCCTATGAGATGCAATTCCACTTCCTCGTACTATACCAGACAAACATGTAGAACTCTCATCAGTGTGTGTGCGTGTGTGCGCGTGTGTGCGTGTGTGTGCGTGTGTGTGTGCGTGTGTGTGCGTGTGTGTGCGTGTGTGTGCGTGTGTGCGCGTGTGTGTGGGCGTGTGTGGGTGTGCGTGTGTGTGTCAAAGTCTGTTTCCAAGACACACGATCAGCAGATCGCGCTAGCAGTATGACAACGTTGAGTGCATACAGTGGAAACAATTATCTTTTTCTATAACGGAATGTTGGAATTTTGAAAAGAAATGGATAATTTGATGTATGAGGAAATCATGACACATGAGAATACAAACATGGGGGGGTAGGACGGACCATTAATTACGTAAAATCTCAGAGTTTCAGAGGACAACAAACACAGCGATACAAGCAAAGCACAGTTGGCAGTTTCGAACAGACAAGCAGGGGGCAGAGGCACCCATGTCAACACCTCTGCTAACAAAGCCGGTTGACATGTGGTGGGGATATGTGGACTGATCATCCACACGTACCTGCACTTGAAAGAAATTGGTTGTTATATGTTGAGAAACAATTAGCAGTCCCTTTCCTTTCAATTATCATTCTGTTGCTTGTAACTAGAAATCGCACACTCAACACGTCACCGCGTGACGTAAAATGGCACCGCTCATTGAGCAATGTGAATCAGTGTGTGATATGGGAACCCCTTTTCAGCCAGTTGATCCTACGCACCCAAAGGTCCTGGTTTGAACTGGTGCTTGGCAGCCAGTGGAAACCCTCCCCCATCGTAACTGAAATGCTGCAGGATTGGACTAATTTTCATGCTTCTCCGCTTTGACAGTCCCCCGGTATCGGCAAGTTATACAGCTACCCGCTGTGACTTGAACTGGCCTGACAGCTGATTCCCGTCGTCTCCGTCTCCAGCAAGTGCTCCGTTGTCATTCATCCAGTAAGAAACCATCATTCTCACCATCATCTACTTTTTGCGTAGAATTGCAGGACAAGAAACATAACAGAGGACAAGGATGGAGTCAAACCATATACCACAACAGATATGAGGAAGAAACCCTTTGAAATTCCCCCAATGGAACTGAAGCGCGATATACCCTACTTGTTAGGGGCATAAGCGGACGAAGAGGGGGTTATACGCAGACCCTCCTGTACATACTGTCTTATAGCGTACACCAAGCACCCCTGTACAGCCTCCATGTATCCGTAAATCAAGTGGTCCTGCCGTCCAACTCTATGATGTAACAGGATATTCAGGAGGTAGTTCCTTGTACGTTTTGTGCAAGTGAAAAGCCGTCAGACACATAGCAGCGCTGAATTCAAAGACCCCTATGCATGCCGTTTCCGACATCAAACAGAACCAGCGACGACAGTCGACACCACAAACACTTTTCAATTACGGCATTTTGATCATAGACGTATACCATTTTATCTTTTCTTTACATTCACTTACATTCATTCACTCTTTTGACATGTGTTTTGAAAGAATGATATCTTTTTACATAGATCCATCAGTGTGTCAAGAAAGTGATTCAACAATAGGACAAGTCAATGAAGCAGTTCAAAGAAGCAGAAACCTTTTCTTGTAGTTAGCAGTGCAGGTTTCACCCATGCCGGAGTTTCATTTCCATTTTGGACCAGATTCAGCAGCAGCTTCATCAGCTGCCTCAATAGCTCCCAGTGGAAGGAGCAGACGTCAAACTAGATCGAGGTCTAGACGACGCAGCAAACAGCTTGAAGCTAACAAATCCAACACACCACCACGTCGTAGAGGTAGAACCCTAGCAATTAAAGATGACAAAGCACCACAAAGTCACAAGAAGAAATCAAGCAGACATCGCTCAAAGTCAAACAAAGACAAACACACCACAAAACAAAAGCAGAGATCTCACAGCACGTGATCACAATCATCCAAGCAATCCAACAAGTCATCGAACAGTTCTATAGCAACACCACAACAATTGACAGTACCAGCTAGAGCGCCTAACGTGGAGGCAGGGTGGCGCATACCTCCAGGCCAGCTGCACACACCCACAAACATACAACAACAACATAGCAACACACCACACACAACTCCACCAACACCATCTACTCAACAACAGTCACCATACGTCACACTTACAGCAACAGAACAAGCAAATTTCTCACAGTTTCTCTCGAAGCCACCGAGTGATTTCATTGGACCACAGTCAGCATTCAGATCCAATCAATCTCACATACGTCCCAGCAGCAGACACGTTCCTACATCACACAAAGATGTGGTTCCCACACAACAACCTACACAACATCCACATCAGCCACCACCCACAACAAGACACGTCACTACAGCAACATCGTCACCAACAGTACCAGCAGACAACACACCACAACAGCCAGCCACAACAGCACCGCAGACATCTACAACACCCACGCAACAAGCAGACAAACCTGCACCAACAGACAATTCCACACTACAACTTGCAACGACACAAGCAGCACCACCAACACCAGGTCCACCACCTCCATATCCACCTCCACTTCCACCACCAACCATAGGTCAACAGACACCACAATACCAACCCAGACAACGATACGATCCATACAGCCATATCCACACACAAGTCAAAGCAGCACCACCACTTCCGCCAAACATGGCATGGCGCACAGCACCAGGCAGATGGGGAGATCCAGTGACCATAGTGGAATCACTGGCCCAAGCAACAAATGAAGTGGTGAACAAATCAAAACAAATAGCACAGAAGCAAGCCGACACCAAGAAACAAGCAACAGCCACACACACACACACATCGACACATACAGAACCATCACAGCCTTCACAACAGTCACAGCCAGCAACAACACCAACACCCAAGGCAGCACTTGAGATCCTGAAGTCAAAACTTCAACGAAGCACACAACCCACAGCAGCACAATCACAATCACCAAACACACCACCACATCCACAACCAGTCAACCTACGACCGAGACAGGACACCAGAGGCCACACACCAGTACGCCTAGTACCAAACACAGAGGTACGTCCATCAGAACCAGCTTTTCCACCGCAGAACAACCCATCAACATCCAGTTTAGCACCTTTGACTCCAACACACGCACCGAGCACATCATCAGCACCAACACAACTCACCATGAATTACAGCCACACACCAACACCAAGCCAACTGTTTCAGACACTACAAACAAAAGCAGTACAACACACACAACAGCCAGAACACAATATGACTCAAGCAGTGGGACCCCAAGTTGAAGCATGGCAGATGGTAGAACAAGTACCTACCAATGAACAAGACAGGGAAGAATATGAAAGGAACAAATATGAATTCAAAAGCTGGAAAGGACCTATAAGGTATCCAGCACCGCCACAACAGCTGTGGACAAGTACGCAACAAGCTCTGACAGAACTATACCAAACATTCAACGTTCCACAAATGCCAGATTTTGAGCACAAGTATTTAGCAGCCTTGTTTGCGGCTATGGACAAGAACAGGTGGAGCGAGTACAGTTCTTTGTTTCAGACCAGCAAGCAATCTGGCTATTGAAACTCAAACAAGACAATCCGCCAATCATGTCAGCAGTATGGAGATTCAGCTACCAGTTTTACCATGGGACGGAGACGGGAAGCCTTTGGAACATACTAAAGGAGAAAGTCATTCGTCCATCACTAGCTGACGAAGGAAGCGTAGGATTTTACTGCAGAGCATCAAATGACATGGGAGAATGGTCGACAGTCCATTGCATAAGACGGGTCATAGATAGCGGCAAATGGTCGACACCAGCCTAGTTGGCGGGGTAGCGGAGACTACCAGCCAACACCACACCATGACCAGCGGTAGTGGAGAACAAGCACAAGCAGCATGCAGAACGAAAGGACTTGTGCATATGAAAAGAGACAAGAAATGGCTAATCAGATCAGATTTGGCGCAGGTGACAACAATAGCAATCCCAGTGATCAGAGAACCATCTCTAGCCGATGTAGATGCTAGAAACAGTAGAGTGATCCAACAATCGATTGGAGGTAAATAGCAACAAGTTGACCACGACAGAAACCAATTTTTTCAGAGGAAAGAAAAACACACTCTCTTTCAAAACAAATACCTTTCAATAAGAAACGAATTGATGTCATCATTTCTTTTACCCAGGAAACTTGTTGAACAGTCTTACCTAAGATCGGTGAGATATCAGAATTCCAGTCAAAGCACTGGAAGGCAACAGCTGACCTCCTGCATTTTGCAGATGACGGATTTCGGTACCATGTGTATGAAAAACTTCTGCAGCGGCGGCGTGACGTTTCACCATTGACAGATTCCAGCATCTCACTTATTCAATATAAGAACATATCACCCACACTTTAGATCAACAACAAGAAAGTTGAGATTTGAAGGTGAAGGAATATATATCTCTAGATACCATAACGCAGAAATGAGCAAATGGGTGTCCAGTCTTGACACACCACACAAATACATAGAATAGTATCCAGTCTTGACACCACAGTGAAAGCATAGTACACAAAAAAGAACAAGGAAACCATATATTTCCACAGTATATACATGATACCAAAATACGAGTGCTCAGACAAAAACAAATCAGGAAAGACAAACGCTTAGTTCCTCAGTCAGCTATGTCGAACCCACAGCAGTCCATGGCGGAAAGATTTGCTGTGGCAATCCCACGTCCAATGCACCAACGTGTTCAGATTATCCTCCAAGTTGACTGGACTCAAATCGCAGAGAGGTTTCTCCCACTTCACAAAGAAATGCATGACATCCGAGACCTCGTGATTGCAGTGTTGACCAAAGATGAACAATTAGATTGGTACATAGATTTTATCAAATTGTTGCTTACGAATTATGTGTGGGGCCGCTTTAGTCAACCTCTGAAGAAACGTCAATTTTGTCTCAAGTTGGTACATCCCCATAGCAATGAAATCGTGTCACTACACTGGGACAATACGATCAGAGATACATTGACTGCGGAATCGATACCACACAATGTGGGGCTACTGAAACTAGTAGTGTACCCCAGCATGGATTACACTTTTGATCGAGTTGAGAACCGCGATCCAGCTGTACCATCGAATCAGCACGTCCGGCGTTAGAATCAGCACGTCCGGCGTTAGAACAGCAGATCCAACACGTCTTCCGTATGAAGGTCAAAATTAGCAGCTGCAGCAGCCCGGTTTCACCGTCACCACACGGCAGATCGGAGTTTTTGACTTTTTGACATTTCGATATTCGGATCTTTTGAACTTAAGATTTCGATTTCTTGCTCCTCTTCACTTATGATTTTGATATCTTGATCCTTTGATCCTTTGAACTTTTGACTTCAGATGATACATACATCCAAGATCACTTGTTAGTGTCCAGTCTTGACACGTGATGATATCATATAGTAGAAAGATGAATTTAACAATATATAAACCACACTGACATATTGACATAAGTGCTCAGACCACCACACGGACTACGTACGGGAGAAGGGATAGTGATTTTGAAAGCCATGTCGTATCAATGGACGGACTATAGCCAACAATTTCAAGAATGGCCAGGCTATAGCCAACAATATCAAGGATGGAATCCACAAATGATGATGCATTCAGGAGACCATACAGTACAACCACCAAGCAATACTACACCACACCAACTTACACAGCAGCAACACCAGCAGAACAATTACATGTACAGGACATCAGCACAGCAAGCAATGAACACCTTCCCACCACCGCCACCACCAGCTACACCTCAAACACAAACCATAGCACAGCCACACCAACTTCACAAATATGGGCCGGCCAGAACACACGGTCAGCAACCACAAACATCACCATACACACCAAACACAGCATCCATGTCGCATGCAAAAGCACCTACAACTACAGGACAACAAACAGCTACACCGAAACAGAATCATCCAGCACCAGACACACCCCAAGTGCAACATGCAGCACAATCACAGGCACCCACACCAACGTCAACACAGACAACACCAACACACACACTAACAGCAACACATGTGGTACCTACACATGTAGCCGCGCCAGACAAATGGACAGCCACAGCAGAATGCTATGACTCCAATACCAACCTAGGGGGTCCAATCTACACGATGATCCAACCTACATCATGGTCGAGACGACGAGGACTACATGGACAAGACCCTCTACAAGTTCCAATTGCAGCTCTAGCCAGATATGGAGCGGGAGACCATGCAATACGGCTGTTGAGCCAAGGAAAATTCACGGGAGTGGTAGCTACCAGAACTGCCGCAGAGAGTGTGTTTGCCAGTCAGTTGCTCAAATCATTGAGGGATAACAACATCGATCTTGATATAGCAGGGGAGGCATGCCATAAGGGACCTATCCCTAGCAAAACGTCAGACCCCATCAAGTTCCTTCAACCATTGGTCCAACATGTCATAGACGAGATCAAGACCAAGATTCCCATTGAAGCCAGTTTGGAACAGATCCACAGACTTGCAGACACGGAAGCACAACTAGCAAAAGCACAACAGAAGCTTCAGAAGCACGGCATACAGGTCACACCACAGCGTAACACAACAACAACACCAGCACTACCGACACACTCATCAGAACCACCAGCAGCAGAAAGCCAACAAACAGAACCGCAAGCAGACACACAAGACGACGACACACAACCTCCAGCAAAGAAGCCACGCACAGGACGAGCAAAACAGAAAGCAGACAAAGCAGACAAACCAGACAATGCAGACAAAATGGATATGGCACATATTTTGAATCCTGGAAGCATGACATTACAGGACAACCATCCTACCAGTCACACAGACACAAAAGTGACACAATGGCTAGACAACATGAAGGACAAAAAACTTCACACTTATGTGAAGAAAGTGGTTGCGATGTTACCCAATTTGATTGAAACAGCGATTCGATATGGAGTTCCAATGGACAAAGTCCAACAAATGAGCTACAAGAGTTTATCTCATGTAGTGGCGGCGGGAGCATATTTTGCTATCTGACTAGTGGATCGTCTCAATTCCACAAACTCAGCAGTTTTTGAACGTGGTGAAAAAGACAGCATTCGCAGACAACTTTTGGAGCTGCTACAATTCAGTCAGTATTACCTTACAGAAGTACCAAGAGTTAACAAACAGCTATGGACATACACACAAGGATTGATACATTTGGCTTTACTTTTCTTTTTCGGTGCCGAAGATGAACGTACTCAACAATGGGTACAATGGTTTCGACAATTGGGAGTTACGCCACAATCATACAAATACAATGACGTACAACATGCTACTTCAGTATATATTAAAAGCCCAGCTGTTGTTTCAAAACAGACACACTATTTTGTACAAAGACCCATGTTTTACATTGGCTCAACGAAAGTGGGAGTATGCCATCGAGAATACAATCGACATACACAGCTGAATCGATACAAAAATGGGAAAGCTTTTCAAGTGGAATTAGCAATTCGATGGTGGGCCAGTGAAAACAACTATTCACAATTTTCGACAATTGCAGTCAAACACTTCGATACATACGAAGCAGCTTGGACATACGAACATGCTTTGATCGAGAAACTACAAGCACCGTTGAATCACCCATTGATCTCCAAACATCTTACACGAAATGCGTTTCGCTATTTTTACAAACCAGAAAAAAGAAGATTGGCAAGCATTGAATCCAGATACAGGCTGTTTCGACGCATCAGGAGATGTACAACAACATTGAAAGAATCATATGGTACCATTGCTACATTAAGATTGGACACATGGTCAGTGATGTACAAATTAGCATCCTACACTCAACAGAGATTCTTGATCAGCAAACAACTTCGCAGTGGCCAATACACAGACACTATGATATATGGATTCATAAGGTTGTCAGCACATGTGGAAGAACCAGAACGTTCCAGGATTAGATCTGAACTCAAGAACATTGCAAAATTTCGCAATATGACTTGGCCCATGATGACAGACAAACCTTTACAGATACCGTTCTTAGCCCATCCAGAGTTTGCACGCACCACCAAGAGATGGTTGAAGAGATACATCAGACCACGCAAATACAGTGCTATTCCGTTCCATTTACCTAAAGGTACAGTACGGGAAGCAGCACACAGCAAAGTTGCTGACATTTTGTACAACCCGTTTAGCTGGGAATAACATGATTTATCCCAACCAGACCAGCTACCATGTCCATGCAAACAGCTCCTCAAGACTCACCCAGGTTTGGACAACATCGATGGACATATTTGCGGTACATTAGATCAATTAGAATTACCACCAGCTTTACAACTGCTTTCCCATATGAACAGTTACTCTACGGTATTTCCCACCAAGCAAAACTTCATTGAAGCCACAACAGACGCATTTCAGAAGTGGTTGAAGAAACATGGTTATCCCAGTCATGACATTGCCGAATTTTCATCGTTTCTACAAGAACAATGGTCTCTACATTTACAAGCCTTGCAACAAGTACCTCGACTGACAGTTGATCATATTTCCCAGTTGAAAGCGATTCTTGGAGAACAGGTCGTCATCCATCATGCTGATCATCAAAACCACAATGCTAGAATTTTTTGCCCACAGTTATACTTTCGAGGATGCAACAATACGTGGACTGATCCACAACTCTTTTCCAAGTTAGAAATATCAGCAGAAGAAGCGTTGACTAGAGTCCAAAAATTAGCAAGAAGATGGATTCAAAACAAATACAAACGGGGCATCAATTGGGGTGCCAAATTACCACAGGGATTCATTTTTCTCAAAGGAAAGAAACAGTACAAGAAAGGAAGAACCATCATCAGTTACAAAGGGTCTATGTTTGCAACACTGTTGAAATATGCAGCTACAGCACTGGAAGCGATGTTGAAACAAGTATGGCCACAGAGCTTAGGACAGTTCTCCACCCCGGAAATTTGGCAAGCAGTTCATACATTTTTCCAGAAAGCAGATTCACAGATTGACCTACACACATTGAACGACGACCTCATTGGATTCTTCAATTCAGTTCCTCAACAAAAGTTGCTTCAAGCAGTACAGGTATTAGTTCGAGATTGGCACAACATGTATGGATCAACCACCATTCAAGTGGAAGTCAACAAACAGAATTTCCACCAACAGAACATTACAGCTGGGAGACCCAGCAAGAACAATTTTGACAACTCTAAGACACATACCATTTCCATTTTTGACTTGCCGGACATCGTTAAGCTGAGCTTCGATTCCTGTATATTTCAGACATTGGGCCAGATTTTTCAACAACATCGAGGGACTGGAATAGGAAATCAAATTTCACCAGTGGTATCCAACATTGCAGCTACCCTCACCGAAAGAGTATGGTATTCACCATACCAAGCCCATTTGGCAGACATCCAACTGAGACATCCAATGCTCATGATTCGATATGTAGACAACCGGTTTGCATTGTATCCTACAAGAGTGGCAGAAAAACACGTGATGCAAGTTTTTGCTCACAAACATTTTTATCAACTTCCAGTGGAACTGGAGGATGTGGGCACTCAAGAACTGTTAGGCTTTGATGTGGATGCCAACAACAGAACAGTTACATACAGACAACCTGACCAACCATGGAAGATACGCGACAGTACCAGTGCAGGGTCCTGGAACCTTCGACTATCCGGCTTGAGAAGCAGAGCAGTTTTGATTTCCCGGTACAGCTGGCCACCATCGAACCGCAGGACACAGATTTTAGAACTAGTAGACAAATATGTGGAAAAGGGCTTCTCCAAAGCCAGATGCAAAGCCGTCATCCGTGATCTCATGTCTTGGTAAAAAAATAGCGGACATCATGCCTTAGGAGTGAGATGTGACAAACATGATTGTTATTGTTGTGCTGTAATAGAAACAAGAGGCGTACAAGTGATAATAAGTAGACTCAAACAATAAAGGCTAGACGACATTATACAGAACAAGTGTTGAACATATATGTGAATATTTACAATTTTTCAGCTCAAGAACACTTGAACATACGTGCCGAAGTAGACAACGCGACGTTTCACCTATTTCCCGCAGGGGTCATTCCTGGCAAACATTCCTGGCAAACAATGCCTGGAAAGAAACAGAGCCCAGCAGCAGTACCAGCAATCACACCGCCAGCAGAAATCACAGCACCACCAGCTCCAGCTGGACCGCCAGAACCAACGAATCCAGACAAACCATGGGGGCTGAAAGATACCTTCAGATGGCTAGTTCATCTACTTCGAAGTCACAACACTTTGCTTGATAGCCATATTGAACTTCAGAGAACAGTCACTGACTTACGACAAAACATTTTGGAATTAGCCAGGCTACCGATCACAGCTCCTATATGGTGTGACTCAGCTATTGACACAATCATTCAACCATCAGAAGCAGCACCAGAAGAGCCACTTTTTCCTCCAGAACCACCTCAGAAACACTCACCTGAACAGATACAACCAGACCAGCCTGAGGACACATACCCAGACAAGGGACCTATGGATTCCCAACTATGGACAGATGAAAACATCCGATATGGCCTGGAGCAAGCCCAACTGCAAGAAGCCATCCGCCAATCCAAGCAACCACAATTTCCACCTGTTTCACCCACATCACAACATCCCACAGCAGCTAGCACAACAGGAACAGTGGGTTCACCGTCAAAGCAAGCATTGAACGAACAACAAAACACACCACCAGACAACCGCACAAGCAAGCCCAACAGATCACACAAAGCAACACAACGCACACCAGTCAAAGCTATGCCACCGAACAGACCAGCACAGATTAACAAAACAAACAAACAACAACACAAGCAAACACCACCTGGAACACACAATCCTCCACCCAAGAGACGTCGAGCCAAGACGACACAAGCAGAGCTGAACAACCAACACACATTGGAAGACTACCTCACTGAGGAAGCAGAATTACCAGTGGAAGAAAACAGTTTCGACCAGCTTGCAGAAGAAGAATCACCAAAACATACAAGTCCAGAATTCGAAGGTCCAGTTGAGCCAGTACCAGCTCCAAAGAAGAAAAGCAGGAAAAAGTGAGACAAGGGACAATAGGGAGCACATATGAGAGAAAGCCGGGAGTAGTTACGTTTCACCCGCGAGAGGATCTTCCGATGTAAGAACAAAACGTTCGCCCGCAGTGGGCATCGTGTGTGTGTCAAAGTCTGCTTACAAGACACACGATCAGCAGATCGTGCTAGCAGTATGACAACGTTGAGTGCATACAGTGGAAACAATTATCTTTCTCTATAACGGAATGTTGGAATTTTGAAAAGAAATGGATAATTTGATGTATGAGGAAATCATGACACATGAGAATACAAACATGGGGTAGGACGGACCATTAATTACGTAAAATCTCAGAGTTTCAGAGGACAACAAACACAGCGATACAAGCAAAGCACAGTTGGCAGTTTCGAACAGACAAGCAGGGGGCAGAGGCACCCATGTCAACACCTCTGCTAACAAAGCCGGTTGACATGTGGTGGGGATATGTGGACTGATCATCCACACGTACCTGCACTTGAAAGAGATTGGTTGTTATATGTTGAGAAACAATTGGCAGTCCCTTTCCTTTCAATTATCATTCTGTTGCTTGTAACTAGAAATCGCACACTCAACACGTCACCGCGTGACGTAAAATGGCACCGCTCATTGAGCAATGTGAATCAGTGTGTGTCTTGGTCCGATTTTTTCCTGCCTTGTGCAAAAAAGAGATGTTTAATGTGAGTAGTTGAGGTGGTGGAAAAAAGGAACCAAAAGTCACCCAAAACTTCTGCTACGGCTTCGACTTCAGTTACCACACACGGAGCGTACAGCCCGAAGGCCAGATGCCTTGACAGCATCCTGCTGCACCTGTTTGTCCCGTCGATTCTGCATACCATGCGCAGTGGTGTTGCCACGCAAACCCATGTACTCGGACAAGGCATCTGCCACCTGAAGAAGGACCCCTGCAAAAAAGTCTACTTTGACAATGAACCCTTCACCAAAATCGGAGGTTTCTGATATTTTTTTGGATGTCTTTCGATTCATCAGCTTTTTCCTCTTAAGTGTGGAGCTGTTTCCACTCAATTTTTTTCCCCAGTGAAGTCTGACCCCTGGAGCCTTGACACC
This sequence comes from Breviolum minutum Mf 1.05b.01, assembly GCA_000507305.1. NCBI lineage: Eukaryota > Dinophyceae > Suessiales > Symbiodiniaceae > Breviolum > Breviolum minutum. The sequence goes on from DF242529.1 coordinate 13,665, forward strand.
AGTTTCACCACCGCAAATCACGGCCACAGGTTCCGCATCTGCTGCCTTGCGTACAGCCTCTACTGTCAACGCCAGGGTCACCTGTTCATCGACCTGGATCCAACGGGAGTCATTCGAATCCATTGTGTCAATCAAGGCGCTTGAACTATTGAACTAAAGTGACTATACACTAAATTTCCATGGTTTTTAGACACTGCGAAGTTGTAGTGAGTATGAAAGATCCATTCATTGCTATTCTTGGGAGGCTTTCGACTTCAGTTCAAGCATTCCTATTTGGACATGGCTGCACCTTTCATTGTATCCCATCAATAAGGTAAGTCAAGTACGCAGAAAATCGGATACATGCATACACCACGTCATGGGTAGACAACAAGAAAAAATCAGGGTATTGTATGGTATTGCTAAATATATAGAGTGCGTCGGCACGGGGGGACGGAAACTTGAGACGCACAATTGACACAGTTGACACACTTGACCTTTGCTACATCGATCGCACAGTTGACACAGTTGACACAGTTGACACAATTGACCAACTGTGTCAACTGTGTCAACCATTTCATTTCCTTTCACATCACCCAAAATTCACCCAAAATTCAGCCACATCAACCAGTTTTGCTTTT
>DF242529.1:23014-46367 GCA_000507305.1 Breviolum minutum Mf 1.05b.01
AGGTGACAAAGGCCAAGGGAAAGGCAAGAGGATTGTGTTGGTGGAAGACCGGGAGCGAGGGCTCCCAGTGTATACGCACACGGAAGTACCATCTGGCCCCGTGCGTGAGCTCTGGCACATCCAACACCCACTTAACAATTCGGCGCCCTTTCCTGAAGGTGTGGAGTCCCTTGAGCAGTGGTCCATGACAACTATCACTATGCAAAAATATAGTGGAATTACGTTTGGGCAACTCCTTGGGAAGATCATCGCAGGAGATCGGGAGGCAGTGCAATACAGCTCGTGGCTAGTCCACAGCTACTCTCGACAGATTTCCAGACAGCCACGGTCGCAGGCACCTGATCTCAGTGCCTTTCTGCTACGTTCAGGTTTTGACCCTGACGAACGAGCGTCTTCGATCAGTTATGTCCGAAGCTATGGCTCATACAGGGAAGCTTGAGATGGTGGCAGAGGCAAGCGGTGCAATCATTGCAGGTGATTTCTGGGAATGGCACTTTGCTGTGGTATGGGATTTCACTGGCAGATGGTTGCAGTGTCTCAAAGTTTTGGGGTCAGGTTTTGGATCTATGTTGGGATGGCAGATGATGATATGAATTGTGGGCAATCAATGCAAGAGTGGTTTCTGATAGTGACCGGATGTCGCGCCTTGGGTTTCCACTGATTGCCAACAATGAGGTTTTTGAGATGCTGCAGAATGCCAAAAGGGGGTGTGGAAATTTCACTCCTTTGGGTTCCTATGAGACTGTGGCATTTGCAGCGTCTATGGCCATTTTGTGGGTCATTGTGGTTTTGCATGAAGTCATGGTGCAATTATGACCGTCATTGTGGCATTTGTATTTCGTGGTATACTGGCATATGGTTTTGGGCGTTTCAGCTGGGTTTCTACGTGCTTTGCCAATGAATGGTTTGCATTGTGGTGAGAATTTGTTTCGGGTGATTTTCGCGAAGATTCACCAACTATGAGCAAAGTTTGAAGTATTTTTTTGGAAAGTGAGATTTTGGGTTTGGGTCGAGACAGATTTTGTTTTGGCCGGATTTCCATTTGTTGGTTGAAACTCCAAAGTCGTTTCAACGTTTGATGTGAACCTTGAAGTGTTTTTGTGGAGATGCCTACAAGCTTTTTCACGATGCTCGTGGCTTAAAGGCAGAAGGGTTCACATGAAGAGAAAGCAGTCATAACAGCATGACAGCAGACACGTCACTTTCCTGTGTGTGTGGTAAAAGAGAGAGCTTGTGATTCCGCCGTCGGGTTCTTGAAGTCACGTTGTCTTGCATTGGTTGTGGACTTGTTGGAACTTGACTGATTGACGCGTTGTTCTGCATTGGAGTTGGGTTATTTGTGGATTGGGTTCCCAGCTCTGCGAGCGGCTAGTGGTTATAACCTGATTTTTCGTACTTGCCGCTTCAAGTCTGAGCGACGTGCCATCTCTTGGTGCAGTAAGGCCTGGCCGGCTCATGAGTCATGCGCATCGAAACAACATGCTTCTGCTGCATATCAGAGCTGACACATTCTGTGACTTTATCCCGAACAGTTTTGAGCCGAAGCAAAGGTATGCTAGTGTCAGAAACTCTCCCAACTTGTTGTGTGCGGCGGCCCCGCTTTCCAGCCCAGAAAACACAATTCAAATCGCCCACTTTGACCCGGTCCTCCCAGGTATTGGTGAGTCCAATAGCAGACCAGCGGAAACAAACCCTCTAGACGCTGCAAATAATGCCAGTTGTGCAAAGAAGTAAAATGTTTGATGTGAAACGATGGCGTATGCAGTAGAAGCGTCAGCCAGTACCGCAAGGCCAAAGAGAAAAGGCAGCGCAGGGTGAAACATCAGCAGCAAGAAGGGACGGAGCCACCAGGGAACTGTCAGAGGTCGAAAGGAGAGTGCAGCCGACTCCTGGAGAGAACCAATGACAGGGACCTTGGAGCACCGTGCTAACCGCAGTGCCGACCGTCTCGTATTGAAGGGAGAATGGGAGGAGCGCCAAGGAGAAGACAGCTGAGCGAAAGAGCCCGCAATGATAGGGCAATGCGGGGCCCAGGGCTGGCCGTTGAACTCCAAGGTGCTCAAGGGAGAAGGTGAAAAAAGATGATTGGCAGAAGTCCAAGAACCGTCCACCATCGGCAAGACGGGACGGATTTGAGGTCACAAAGGTGAAAAGGAGGCCATCCCTCAAACGTGGAGAATTGCGGAAAAAGAGCGTGGTCCAGACGGCAAAGGTGATCAACCAATGGTAGGCGTATTCGCGTACTACAGCCGCTTGTTACAAAGCTGTCCCCATTTCTACCCCTCCCTCTACCTCCCCTACATTACCGAAACTACTCCACCCACAGATGGTTATCCATCGCTCTGGACCGCATTCGCTGCTATTGAAGCTGACCAATGCGTCCAACTTTTGTCAGGCACTCTGTCTGTTGTTGTGCCCTCTTCTTGGATTCATGTTTCCCGGTTTTATGTATCTCTTCCCACCCTCACCTCCTCACGCGGCTTCACACTACCCCATGTCCTTGCAAGCCACCATTTAGGTGCACCTGCTGGCTCCCCTTCCACAACTCTTGTCCTGGGTTGGTCAAGTTGCCTTGCGCTCTCCAACCAACAGGCATGCGTTAGACCTTGTTGTTTCATTGGGCGATCAAGGCCACTAGGAACTGGTTTCTTAAAGGGGTCACGGTGCTATTCTTTGATCTGCTCCTTCCACCATTGAGATTCCTTCCCTACGGGTTCCTCGCTACTGGCTCGCCCCGGTTGACTGCTTTTTTAAGCTCCTCTGTCACCGGCAAAGCTCCCTGTTAGCTGCCCGTTCTTTCCTATCCTCGCCTTGCACCATTTTTGGACCCACCGACTTTTGCCACCCACGGCGTCGGTCTAATTCGTTTCTTGTAATTTGTTTGTTTGCAATTTTTGGCCTGAACGAATTTTGATGTTCTGCTTGCTTCTAATCAGTTACGTCCAATTTCGGATTATGATATGCTGACTGTAGGGCGTTCCGCCCGGGACCTTCTTCGTATGAAGATCGCACCTTAGCAGCGTGGAGCAAAAAAAAAACCCCTTCCACAACTCTTGGATTCGATATTTAGGGAACACATCTGACGGCTTCACCATATAGGTGCACCCGCCAGCCCTTCTTTATTTAATTTAAATCGGTTACGTTTGTCATGCAACATACCAACGAGTACAATGTTCCCCAAATCCATCCGAGCGGCTTTACCAGCTAGGTGCTCCTGCTCCATTAGGGCTTTTTCATAGCGCGGCGTGTGGCTTTGCCATTTAGGTGCACCCACGCACACGCTTCCACCCCAATCCCTTCTTCCGGAGCACACTCGGCTAGCACAACAGTTAGTTCAAAAAAAAAAAAATCTCCCTCTCCCCCTGTCTTTAAGGCCAACCGAAAGGTACTTCCATTTGTGTGACAGCAGGGTTAATGGGCTAATGCGCTGTTGGGGACGTCACTATCCGGTGTCTGCCCCCTTCCCCACCCCTCCCCCCCTTTTGTCGTCTTCTTGTCTCTCCTCTGTCTGCCGCCGCAGACAGATCCAAAGTGATCTCGCCATGGGTTGTCTTCGATGGCTCCACAGTGGTCCCAGCCATGGCTCCCTTCTCGTCTTTGCCTGGGGCTTCGTACGAGAACGTAGCCCAGCTGGTTGACCTCCCACTTCTACATCAACCGAGCACATCATTCAACTGATGATCCTAACACCTGGCCTTCTTCTCGTCCTACAGTAGCCTAGCGGCTCACGGACGAGATTCTGGCCTACTGTTAGTCGATCACCTGCGCAACATTGGCTCTCCAATCTACCACGCCAGTTCGAGAACCATGGTCTCCTGCTCGCCACGATTTATGACCCTTTATCCATCCCGTCTTTGCGGATAGCGGACGGATCGTATTTTTACGTTCTCGTCTTTCCTCCTCTCCTCGAGCACTTCGGAGTCCGACGGTCAGCTTGGCAGTCCGCGACGCGTCCATCGTTGCGGGCTCTTTCGCTCGCCCGTCTTCTCCTTGTGCTCCTCTCCCTGTATCTCCCCTCCCTAAAACCTTTTTTATTCCCAACTTCCCGCTTTCCCACAACAACCTTGCTTACCTTGATTCCACTCCATTTGGCGCCCAAATCGTTTCTCCATCGGCCACAATGTTAGGGCTTTATCTCTTCTCTCCATTCTCACATTTCCTCCCCACCACTGCCGACCTTCCCTCCACGCTCATCGATACACTCACTGTAGAATCCCAACAAACCCAAAAAGCGTGCCTTTCCATGGAAAGGCGATTACAATCCTGTCTATGACAAAATGTTACCTATGCCGTAATAGTGGTCATATAGACTCCTTTGTATACGTTTTGTCATGTTTGTAGTCAAACAGTGTTTTGCAGTTTTCACTTCGTAGTTTTCACTTGCATGTGTGTGAATACATCACATATGGATTCCTTATACGTTCAGGCGTTTCGCTCAGTTGGAAAAACAGTGATGGTAGCGGAGCTTCCCTGAATACCAGGGAGCTTTGGCTGATACTCCTTTCTTCGGTTGGATTGCCCGCCCCGGCCGCACTTAGAGTTGAGCCATATCCTCCAATCTGCATTTCTGGTGTTGAAGACATTAGCTGCATTTGGTTGGGGACGAAACGTTTTATCCTGAGACTTCGACGAAACTTCAGTTAACCTGCTGTGTCTTTGACACGTTGTTGGTTTCTTGAAAGGTAGTGGGTTGCATTTTACATTGCAGTGACATTCTTTTGCATTGACAGTCGTGCATTTGATATATACAGTTTGCATTGATTTGGACATTTGGTGGCTTGTCTCATTTTTGAGCTGATGGCTGACCAAACGATGATCCAGATGTTGCAAGTGGCAGCACAAGCGGCGCAGGCTGCTTCAGAGGCTGCTGACTCGATGCGTAAGATGGTTGAAAGAGATGATAATGATAAGAAGCAGAAGTTCTCAGAAGCTAGCAAAGTAGTTCGTATGCCTGATTCTTTTGGTAGTGAAGACCAAGATCAAGATCAGAAGGGTTGGCGTGATTTCTTGCATAACTTCGAGAGTTGGCTGTATTACGCAGATGGATCTTTTGAAGCTGGTCTTTCAAACGTTGATCAGAATCCCAAAGATGTTTTGGATTTGAATGCTATGGAGCCTGCTCACAAGGCCAAGTCGGTTCAACTGTACGCCATTTTGAGTGGACTGCTGAAGGGAAAGCCCCTCCGTGTTCTTCGTCAACAAGAGGATCGCAATGGGCTGGAGGTGTATAGGCAGTTGGTTCAGACTTTTACTCCAAGTAGTCGAACACGTTCATTGTCTTTACTTCAAGCATTGATGCAGTTCCCACAATTTACAAAGGATCGAACTTTCACTGAACAGATTTTGAGTTTGGAGCGGCTTCGTAGTGAATATCAGAGATGTGCAGGGCAGGACATTTCAGATGATCTGGCTTTGAGCATCTTGGTGAAGTGTCTTCCTGCTGCTATTCGTCAACATGTGCAGTTGCAGATCACGGAGAAACATACGTATAGTGACATCAAGGCATTTGTTCAAACATATGAGATGACAACATCAACTTGGAGCACATCACGTGTTCACAGCGAGCTTGGTGTGGTTAGCACTGCTTCAGGTGGTCCTGCACCTATGGAAGTCGATGCGGTGACTTGGAAGGGATCTGGCAAAGGTAAATATGGCAAAGATGGATACAAGGGCAAGGGCAAAGGAAAAGATAAAGGGAAAGGAAAGAATTCACAGTTCAATGGTGCCTACAAAGGCAAAGGCAAGGGCAAAGATTCTTCCAAAGGAAAATCTAACCCTGTTGGTGGTGGCGGCAAAGGCTATGGACAATCACAGAAGCTTGATCCTAATCAGTGCCTTTACTGCCACGGCTATGGACATCGAAAGTTTCAATGCAGAAAGTTTTTGGCAGACAAGGCAGCTGGAAATGTGAGACAGATTCATGATGAAGCTGAGAGTACAGCTGCTGGAGATTCGACTGCCGGAGCTTCAACTGTGCCTACATCTGGTGGTGTTTCAACAGCAGGATCTTCTGGCAATGGTGCAAATGGTGGCAAGCAAAATGTCAGGAAGATCACAAGTGTCACACCTTTCATTCAAGACTTGACAGCGCTTGAGGAATACACTGATGCTTCGAGTTGCCGTGTTGTTTGCATTAACATGTTGCAAGAAATTGATTCATTTGACATGACTATCACAGATGATGATGAGTGTTGGACCTATTCACCAGACTTGCATCAGGTTCATCATGTTCGAGCTTTATCCAATTTTCGTGCAGGTGAGCCGGTGGAGATTCTACTGGACTCTGGTGCTGATGCAAGCGTTCTTCCTTTGAGTTGTGGTGATGTGGGGCACTCAATGGCAATTGATCAGTCGAGTCATTTTGTTGATGCACAAGGAGCCCCTTTAGGTGTAACTGACAAGAGAGTTGCTGAATTAACTTTAGGCAACAACATTGTGATCAAAGAGCAGTTCATCGTAGCACCAGTTACAGGGCCTATTGTGTGTTTGGTGAAGCTTCTCAAAGCTGGTTGGGATTTTCAGCGTGTTGATGGTGTTTTGCATTTGTGTAAAGATGGTCATGGATTTCCACTATACTATAGAAAGAATAGTCTATATACAGAAGGTGTCATTTCAAAGGTCTCTGAAGTTGGCACCAGTGACAAAGCAGTTGTGGTGGAGTCCGTGAATGCAATCAGATTGACAGGACTCTCAGGATTGGTTCCAGGATGGAACAAGCTGAATGACGATGTTTGGGCCTTGAGATCCAACAGTCCGCAATGCGTAGACACCACATTGTGTCCTTCTGCTATTTTGATGTGGTTGAGGACTACATTGGTGAAGTATGTGCATGGATGGGAGGTGTATGAGTATGCACAGCCCATTTCTGAGCTTGCAAGTTTCGAAGAGCCCATTCCACAACGTGATTCAGTCCTTTGCGTGATCACCATTGCACATAGTTATGCTGTGCCTGCTGAATTTCTTGGTTTTGAGGTTGACGACGGTGTGTTGCCCAGCAGTCAGATCAACCTAGGCATTCAGGATGAACCAGTTGCTGAAGATGTTGAAATTGAAGTTGAGTATGCTGTTGAAGGTGATTCTTTGGAAGCACCACGTGCACAAGATGGAGATGAACCTCCACCATCAGAGAGAGTGGTTGAGGCGCCCACTGATGGTTCAGTGCTTGTAGAAGGTGTGAGAATTGGTTTGGATTGCACCTTGAAGGTGATTCGTGCAGCTTGTGAAAGCCTTGGACTCAGTACTCGAGGCTCGAAGCGTGAGAACATGACACGTCTTCAGAAGTTCTATGAGCAACAAGAGCTTTTGGCAATGCATTCAGCTGCAACCACTGTAGCTGCTGAAGGCAAACGTTCGGTGGTGATGCAGAAGAAGCCCAATCAACCCACTGCGCAACAGAGAGAGGCTCATAATCTTACTCATGAGCCTTATGAACCATGGTGTGAAGTTTGTGTACAATTTCGTGCACGTCAGGATAAGCATCCCACCACAGATGGTACAAGGTCGTCAAGCTCTTTGATTAGTTTTGATTTCGGTTTTGCATCACGTACAACAGACTCTCCAAACAAGATTTCCTTTTTGGCATGTCATGATAGAGATACTGGTTTGGTGGCAGCATTGCCAGCTCCTGGCAAAGGTGGCAAGTTCTTTCAGTACTTCGTTACAGAGTTGACGAGGTTCGTGGTTAGCACTGGCTATCGTGAAGTTCGAATTAGATGTGATTCAGAACCAGCCACACTTGCCATCATGGAAGCCACCATCAAGACTTGTCGAATTCTTGGCATTCAGGTGACGGCAGAGCCTACAGCTGTAGGCAATCATGAGGCCAATGGAGGAGCTGAGAGGACAGTTGAACTTGTCCGAAGTCATGCCAATATCTTGGTGACACATTTGGAAAGCTGTTGTGGTGCAGATCGTCAGGTATTTGGATGTGATCATCCAATCTATAGCTGGGCCCTGGTTCACAGTGCCTGGCTGCACAATCGATTCAAGGTGAGTCAAGGCCAAACACCTTATGAGAGAGCATGTGGACGAGTGTATTCAGGTCGTTTAGCACAATTTGGTGAACGTGTCATGGCATATCTTCGTCAGGAGAAGAAGGCTGATCCCAAGTGGCTTCCTGCTATCTGGCTTGGTAAAACCCTCAGCAATGACTGCCATGTTTTATGTGAGAAAGGCATCATTTTGGTTAGCAGATCAATCAGGAGACTTCCTGATGGCTTCAACTTGGAGATGCTGGGAAGTGTGGAGTCAGCGCCTTGGGATCATGGACTTACTTCACTTGGTCACAAACTGATTCAGACGAGACGTCAACATGGTCCTGGTCCACTGCCTGCTATGGCTGCTGCTGGAACCCCTGATGAGGCAGCAGATGATCCTCCTTCTGAAGGAGAAGTGGCATTGGAAGGCAGAGGCAGACCTGTTGTTGCACATCAACCCACTAGTGCTTCACCTGTGGAGGTTGGTACACGAGATGTGGAGCAAGGAGAGATTCCTGCGAAGGCGGGGATGAAGCCTCCTCCATTCAATGCAGTGATTTCAGGTGAAGTTGAGATGCATGGACCTTCACCTTCTGCGCCTTCACATGTGAATGTTCCTTCGACACCTGTCATCCAGGTTGGACGTGATGACCTGGAGCTTGAAGCTTCAGAACGGCCTGCTAAACAAGCAAGGACACGTGATGTCATGGCAGTTGAAGAGAAGCACGAAGATGAGATACTTGAATTTCACTTTCAGGATACCGAAGTTGAGATGCTAGAGGAGTACGACGAGACTCTTGAAGGCCATGATTTTGAGAACTATGAGGTTGCTGATTTGCCTAGTGATGGTATGAAGGATTTGATTTTTCCTTATACTCCACAGGAACCTGAGTTGGCAATCGAAGAGATGTCGAAGCTTGACATCATTGCTGACAGGATTGAAGTGGAAAGGCTGAAGGACATGGGTGTTCTCATACCCATGGATGATGGCAACATTGAAGAGATGAAGTCTCTTAGCACTCGCTTTGTCAGGACTTGGAGAGATAAAATCTATGACAATAACCGTGTGTGGCTGAGAAGGAGCAGACTCGTTGCTCGTGAGTATTCTTGGCTTGCTGATCGAAGTGATCTCTTCAGTCCCGCATCTAATGCAATCTCAGGACGACTTTTGCAGCTTATGTTTTTGAGACAGCGAGATGAAGGCTATTTGCTCAGTGCCATCGATGTTGCTGATGCCTTTTTGACAGTGAAGCAACGCGAGAAAACCAAAGTCACTTTGGACTCTGGTGTTTTTGAGCTTGGCAAGGTGCTGCCCGGCCAACGAGCAGGCAGTCAGTGGTGGTATGAGGATTTGACCAGTGTTTTATGTGCTGCGCTGCAGATGAAACAATGTGAAGAGTACCCCAATTTGCTTTGCAATGATGACAGGACATGCATGGTGCTGTTGCATGTGGATGACATGCTGGTATGTGGCAAGAAGGACTATGTGCTTAACAAGTTTGTTTCCACGTTGCAAAAGCATTACAAGATCAGTGCTAGCTATTTGCAGGATGTTGGTGACGAGTTGACATTTCTGAAGAGAACTCATCGTTTGCTGGCAGATGGAAGGCTGGCCATTGCACCTCATCCTAGGCACATTGAGCAATTGATGAAGCTGACAGGTATCAAGGCTACTTCGAGGCCTAAGCGTGTTCCTGGACATGCAGCTATCGACGAAGCCGACGATTCAGAGAAACTGGATGATGTGGAGGCTTCTGAATATCGTAGTGGCGTTGGAATTTTGTTGTATTTGGCCATAGATTTGCCGCATGCACAGCACGCCATCAGGCACTTGTCCACTGGGATGAGTAGTCCCACGAAGCAGCTCAAGGATATTTTGAGACATTTGGTCAGTTTTCTTTTTGGAACAAAGGATTTGCAGTTGTGCCTTGACTTTCGAGGAGATGATGTGGGGTTGCATCATTGCTATACTCAACATGGCAATGAGGTGCATTTGGAAGTTTTCTCAGACAGTGATTGGGGGTCAAATAAGCAACATAGAAAATCTGTGAGTGCTGGCTACATTTGTTGTGGCACAGCTTTACTTTACTCGTCCTCCAGGACTCAACGTGTTGTGGCCCTATCTTCAGCTGAGGCAGAAGTTTACTCTGCATCTTCATCAGCATGCGATGGAATCCTCATTGGGAAGTTAGTGGCATTCTGCACAGGTCGAAATGTTGTGATCCATCATTTGATGGACTCTGCCGCAGCCCGTGGAATACTGGCACGACAAGGCGTGGGTCGTATTAGACATTTGAGTTGCAGAATCTTATGGTTGCAACAGCTTGTCAAACAACGAAGCAAAGTGGTCCCATTTACTGACACTCCTGAACTTTTCCATTTGGTGTCTGGGGTGAGTGGTTCAAACAACATTGCAGATCTTGGGACGAAACGTTTAGGTAAAACAAGACTTGCTGAGTTGATGAATTTTTGCAACCTTGGTTACATTGTTGGATCCACGTTTGCGCCTTTCAGTGAGCATGTTCAAGAAACCAAGCAAGTAGTGGCATTAATCAAGTCATTAAAGAAAAACAACTCGACAGTTGCAGGGATCATCCAGGCATCCTTGATTCAGAACGCCTTGAGCCGTTGCAGTGCCATGTCAATGAATGAAGGCACCATGGATGGTGCGTCTGGCATGACCATTGGCTATGGTGAGTATTTTGGTGGTATTTTATTTATGACAGTGGAAGTGCAGTTATGGCAGTTGATGCTGTTATTCTGCATGATGATTTGCATTGGTGTGTGGGTTACACACGAAATTCGAGGGTACAATGCATCCCTGGCATCATGGTCTGCATTAACGGATGATCTGATGAAAGACGAATGGAATGACAAGAAGGATGCTTTTATCTCCTACATGCGGTGGAAACGACAACAAGAGGAGCGATCAAGCTGGGTACCCATGACTATCAGAAGCTGGTTTTCAGGAAACCGTGGTGACATTGATCGTGCACCAGGANCTCTGCATCTTCATCAGCATGCGATGGAATCCTCATTGGGAAGTTAGTGGCATTCTGCACAGGTCGAAATGTTGTGATCCATCATTTGATGGACTCTGCCGCAGCCCGTGGAATACTGGCACGACAAGGCGTGGGTCGTATTAGACATTTGAGTTGCAGAATCTTATGGTTGCAACAGCTTGTCAAACAACGAAGCAAAGTGGTCCCATTTACTGACACTCCTGAACTTTTTCATTTGGTGTCTGGGGTGAGTGGTTCAAACAACATTGCAGATCTTGAGACGAAGCGTTTAGGTAAGACTAGACTTGCTGAGTTGATGAACTTTTGCAACCTTGGTTACATTGTTGGATCCACGTTTGCACCTTTCAGTGAGCATGTTCAAGAAACCAAGCAAGTAGTGGCATTAATCAAGTCATTGAAGAAAAACAATTCGACAATTGCAGGGATCATCCAGGCATCTTTGATTCAGAACGCCTTGAGCCGTTGCAGTGCCATGTCAATGAATGAAGGCACCATGGATGGTGCGTCTGGCATGACCATTGGCTATGGTGAGTATTTTGGTGGTATTTTATTTGTGACAGTGGAAGTGCAGGTATGGCAGTTGATGCTGTTATTCTGCATGATGATCTGCATTGGTGTGTGGGTTATCCACGAAATTCGAGGGTACAATGCTTCCCTGGCATCATGGTCTGCATTAACAGATGATTTGATGCAAGACGAGTGGAATGACAAGAAGGATGCTTTTATCTCCTACATGCGTTGGAAACGACAACAAGAGGAGCGATCAAGCTGGGTACCCATGACTATCAGAAGCTGGTTTTCAGGAAACCGTGGTGACATTGATCGTGCACCAGGAACAGGCGAGTGTGCTAGCTTTGCTCAGAGTACTGGTACTCAGACAGCTCTGCTTGATACAGTCGAATTACCACCAATCAGGAGATATTCAGATGATGCACCAATGGAGACAGAGAGTGAGAAGATCCGCCGATACCAACATCAACGACTTGATGAGAGCTCTGATGTTGAGTTTTGGATGAGCGTGCACCACCATGAAGACATGGATGTCGATGGAGAAGGTGAAGAACCTGATGTTCCACCTCATCCCTATCCTGAGATGCATGAAATGCATCGTACAAGGAACAGAGCCATCCAAGTTTATGAGCGACTTCGACAAGAAGCAGTCGACAGAAATGACTTGGATGAATTGGATGCATTGGAGCGCACATATGAATGGTTGCATTATGTGTGACTACATCCTTGCCGAGGGTGCCATGCAGTTGTCCTACATCCTTGTGTATGTCATCTTATTTGGTTTTGATTTTGCTGGCACGATTTGTGCATGGGCACAAACATTTCTGGCAATTATGAGTTGCATTGGTGATGCAACATGGCCGGTGTGAGAATCGCTTTGGGTGATGCACCTACTATGGTATGTGGCTGCATTTCTGATAGATTCTGCATTGGTCTATATATACAATGGTCTATTTACAAGATGAGTGCAGTTTCGGCTTATTTATATATTGTATTTATCAGGTGTATTCGAGATCCTGTGAGCCGATGCTGGGTAGGCCAAATCCCTTGGTCTACAGTGACTTTGCATGAAGTTGTGCAATGGCCCTTAGCGCTGAGGTTTTGATGAAACCTTCATTGCACTTTGAAATCCTATGTATGTTTCTTTATGCTAGCATGGCATTTGAAACGTCTTTTGGAGTTGTGAGAATTTGTTTGGCTGTCCATTTCACTTTTGCAACTTGTGGATTGTGATGGCACGTGAATTTGTTTGATGAAGCGAAATACCCATTTGGTCTAAACCAATATTTGGGATTTCGAGGCGGGGTGACAAAATGTTACCTATGCCGTAATAGTGGTCATATAGACTCCTTTGTATACGTTTTGTGGTGCTTGTAGTCTAACAGTGTTTTGCAGTTTTCACTTCGTAGTTTTCACTTGCATGTGTGTGAATACATCACATATGGATTCCTTATACGTTCAGGCGTTTCGCTCAGTTGGAAAAACAGTGAGATGTGCAATTCCACTGTGCTTGCAACTTTCAGGGTGTTGTCCCTTCGCAGCACAGCTTGATCCTTAGGGTTGGACCTTACTGTGGCCTGACTGTGCATGACTCGGAGGTGCTCGTACAGGACTTCCACAATTGGGTAACTAGGTCACAAACATACGTGCAAACCTTGGTATCCACCACTTGTGTTGACCGCTTGATCTGTATGAGAAGAGTCACCCACGCTTACTCTGGACAGTGTCTTGGAGGTATTGCACTCTGGTGGATGTTGTGCATCCTCAGTCGGGAAAGTTTCAAACAGCCTGTGCAACCGTTCAAGGGCACCTGGTGCATTACGCGGAGGTTGTCTCCTGGAGGTACAAAAAAGGGGAACGGTATTGTAGTTACCTAGCTATCGTCACAGGTTCTTCAACTCTGCCTCATTCAATGAAGGCAGTGGTACATATGGACACCAACAATGCAGTCGATTCCTCTTGCTCCACTGGTAATTCCGGCTTGCCTCTACGTTGGCAGGACAGGCTTCTCACAAATTGAGGCCGTGTCCACTGTGGAAACATTGTGATTTACCAAGCTTGTGAGTGTAAAACACTAAGGTGGTCTATCTAAGGCACATGAGATAGCATTTCTACTAACGCGTCTCAGTGTGCGACACAGGTTTGAAAGGGGCAAAGCAACTCGGTGTTTTTCTTAGGATCCGGTATGTCCTGTAATTTCATCTCTTTTCACTGCAGCCTCGTCGACACATTGCTGTGGACAACGCCGCCAGAAAAGGTGAAGTTATCGACAACACTTGGTCTAATGACCTCCTCTTTCTGCCACTGTCAATGAGGAGTTTATCCAAGCCAAGTCTGCTGGAATGCATCCTTGGTCTCAACCGCTCAAGGGCACTTGGTGCATTCCTCTGGCTGGGATCCAGGAGGCACCAACAATGGACGCAACATCCCTTGTTGTTGGCTATTGCTGCAGTGCTTCACATTGCTGCAAGTGAATAAAGCAATGGCATGTCAGGACACAAACTTTGCCCTTTTTCAACTTAACTGGCGACTCTGGCCTGTCCCGGAGGTGACTGGGCAGGCTCCACGCAAATAGGTGCCGTGTCCATTGCGGAAACACTGGGCTTTACCAAGTTGGTGAAAGCAAAGCAATTGGGGAGCTCACTCTCAGGCACATGAGATCGCAAGTGTTGGAACCACTGTCAGAGCACCAAAAAGCTTGAAGTGAAACTTACACGAAGAAAGCTCCGATGGCTTCGGATGGTCAGAGCCAACTCTCTGGAGCTGTCCCGTGAACCTACACGTTAATTCTTGTTGTGGATACCAGCAACAGTGCTTGGACACAGGTAAACTTGGAGTTGCCCAAGGATTCGAAGCACAAATGACCGCCAGCAACATTGTCATTCCCCGGTGAATTGGGACGCTGCCTTGCCTTCAGGCAATCATGGGAGTGGCATGTTTAAATGCACAATCAGTTACTAGCAGGGGGATGACCTGGAACATACTGGTCATACTTCCTTCTCCCACAGTCAGCGCCAACCTGCACGTCTGACTGGTGCTTGTGCACAAGCCTGGGGGACCTCGAGTGCCTCTTCTCCGAGGATACAGCTCCAGTGCTCTTCGACAAGGGGCTGCATGCAGAGACAAACCTCTGGCCCTGCTCTGGGCTTGATTGGTTGGCTACAAGTGGTCTGCGTTTTGGAGGACTGAATTGTCTTCTTATACCAGCATGGTGGCTGGCAGAATCTTGCCAGTGGCAGGCAATGGCTACCTATCTCGTTACGTTGTCAGTTTTCTATAACTCCTTAGATTGGTAAGACCAAAATGCTAGCTCCTGAAGAGCTACAGCTACAGTCCATCCTATTTTATGGGGTAACCGCCATAGGTTCCCGGTGAGGTGGACGGCCCTCAAGATCTGTCAAAGATTAAGCATCGAACCGTATGTTCTAGCTGGTTAATTCCCTGTTTGAGAAGTCGAATGTCCCTGATGTGATTTGACGATGTCCAAACCGGGTGCTTGTGCTCCAATGTTACTACATCATGTGGCCCACGTAGATAATGATGCACACCATTTCCTTGGCCCCTGAGGTTTCATTAGTTTCCTGCCTCAGACAGGTGTCATTGCTCCGGGGTTATCATTAAGTACACAGGGTCGGCTCTGCATTGGGCGCACCTACCTGGATAATGAGGCACGTGACGTGAGCATTATGCCTCGGAGCATCACGCTCAAAGTCTCCAGAAGGCGAAGAGTGTCAAAGCTCTCTTGTGCCTTTCCGGTTCTTCAACTTCGCATCTTTCGACAATTGTGGTGGCATCCCACGGGCACCAGTAGCGAATTCTCTTCCGAGAACAACTGGGACACTGCCTCACTGACGAGCAGTCGCTGAAGAAGGTACAGGGATTTTCCCTTTCGTAAGCAGCTTACCAAAATGCGAAGGAATAGCTCAGGGCCAACCTCCTCATGATTTGGGGTGCCCGCCCCTTTCAGTACAGAGAAGCAAACATTGTTTCCAATGGCGTCAGTACTTGGCGCCGCCTCTCTACCAAGTGGTGCACCCTGACACGACATCTCAGTACCTAGTGGTGGAGCATGTGTGGTGGCCTCTTTACAGACGGGACAGGGACACATGCCTATTCACCCGTTGAAGGCATGGCCTTCCGGTGAATGGATGCCAACGGCTTCAACTGGCGCTTCCACCTCATCTGTCGTGGCTTACTGCTGGTTGTTCTGATTGCTGACCACCAGATAGCGAACCACCACGTACCTCTAGGAAGGAATGCTGGTTGGACATAGTCAAGAAATCAGGTTGTATGACTTCAATCAATAGGGCCAGGCCGACATTCTGGTTTCACGCTCACTAATGATCTCAGGGTGGACTGGGCGCTGTTGCCTTTATCCACTTGGAGCCCGCGATTATAAGCTTCTTTACGTCAGGGTTAACTTCTCACAGCTTGGATGGCCATGGGAATGAACTTTCTGGTTGGCTGTAGACGCAATTTGTGCCTCACTCATGGGGGACGCTTACTACCAGAACCCATGATGCTCAAACGATCTCCTGGCCTGAAGGTCTATGAGGTGCCTAGCTCCACCATTGAGCTGCCTCAGGGATCTACACCTCATTGATTTGTTACCGAGTGCAGTTGTCCCTCCAGATAGATGGAACCATAAGCAGGTGTTGATATATGGGAAGAATTGCCACAAGGAGCACTAAACGGGCATCTGCAAGAATTCGGATTATTAGACCCAAGCCTTGGCTCCAGGTCACCATTCTGGTTCAAACACTCACTAGCGAATTTCTCAAGTGGACCGGACGCTGTTGTCTTTATCCATTTGCTTGTAGCGTGGTATTGCAGTTGTTGGCTGGGAACTGTCTCCCTTACCATCAACATATGTGTCCTGCAACCAAAGACCCCAAGAAAGCGCAAGGGCCTTCAAGGCTTCTTATCACCTCGCTTCGTGGGGGATTCCGCTTGCACTTTCCCTGGGGGTCCCTTGTTCACTCCCAGCTTCACCAGATGCGTCTGACGCAGGCGACGTGATTCAACGGTGCCCATCCCAGTTGACGCAAATCGAGTGGCGAACATACAACCACTATCACAGTCACGCCAAAGCATAAATGGTTTCTGGGTGTGGAGGTCTATCGGGTGCTTGGCTCCACCACTAAGACGCCTCTTGTGCCCTTCGTATTTCGTTGCAAAATACGGGCAGCAGGAGACACCATCAGGCAGTTCAATGTTGTCATTGACAGGGGCCGATTTGATCCCGTCAGGAATGGAGATGCTTTTGTGACACTGGGCATTCTGACCACCTTGGCAGACAGGAAGGACACTTAAAACCACCTTGGCAGACAGGAAGGACACTTAAAAAGTGTTTTTGCATTTTCAGCTAGGGTGATGACCGTGAAAGGCCCTAACTGCATGTCCATTCTTTTGACGAAGGGGCCTTGAGTAGGGTTCGAACTACCACCGATGTCTAACATGTACAAGGTGCTTTACTTTCAGTGGAACCATTACGGAGGCGCCCTCAAATGGAATTCTGCCATTCGAACGGACGTGCTGACCATTCCTTGACATTGGTGCAACCCGAAGCGTTCAAGCAACATCTTGACAGATGGGACATTCCTTGTTCTCGTCTACTGGACACCCAAAGGTGATGGTATTACAAGACTGCACGGTGGACGCGCTTGCCTTTACCGTGCGATGGTGCGATGTGCATTATTAACAAGATCCCATATACGGTTGGACAAAACCAGGTGGGTCATACCCCTGCGGGTGCATCCAGTTGACCATAAGTGGTATTACATCGAGGTGCCAGTGGGCGTGCCATCGGGTTCCACTCAATGCCTTGACCTGCTCCGTGTCCGGAAGCCTTTCGAGGTGGTACGCCATTGAGGGTGCCGCCTTGCTAGCCTCAGTCGACGACGCAGCATTTCAGGATGCCACTTGGCGCTGAAGCCATACGTGCACCTGTTATAGCAAAGGTAAGCACAGGGATCACTCTCTCCGAGACAAGGGGGTTCACAGCTTGGGTATAAGGAAAGCTACTTAATGCACAGCTCGGCACTCGTTGCGAAACGCATCGGTTTTCTAGGCCAGGCGTTTGTCAACTACCACGGTATGGGCAACTGTACCCAGCCGCAAAAGGGGCTGCAACCTGCCTGCTTCACTGTATGGAAGACTGCTGAGGCTTCTTGGTGCTTATTTTCTCATACCCCTTACCACATGTCCTGGAGGCATCCAGGGTGACAGTGGCGTTTGTCGCGGACTCCTGGCTCTTAGACCCTCGTGTCAGATGCGACCAAACATACATCACCACATTGGTACACAACAGACATCTGCCTATAGTGGAGCTATGTTATGGTACAAGAGAGGCTGGGCAAACAGTATTAGATATTTTTCTATTCATCGTCAGGTTATACTATTTGACCACAGTGGAAGGGAAGGAGCTTCTACCAGGAGCAGAGTTGAGTATCTGGGCTACGGAAGCAGGCTCAACAAACTCTGCTTGGCTTTGGGTATGTGCATTGTGGTTTTGCTACCTCAGTGGTCTTACCTTGCGCAGTTTCATTTACGAGGACGTGGGTGAACCAACTTCTCACCCTTGTTCATTACTGAAACAGCAGAGGACCACCACCTACATACTCTTCTAGACCTTGAGTCACCTGGGACATTATATTGAGATTTTGCTATAGCATCGCGGAGCAGTACTGAGCGGCTTGGGGATTTTCTGAAAGCGTAGTGTTTCACGTAGTTGTCTAGGTGACTTTCTCTGTTGGTTCGGTTTTGTGTTGCTTTGGTTTGTTCTTCGTTTCTGGTGTTTTGGTTGTTGGTTGTCACCTAGTTTTCATTCTCACCTATTCTCCAACAAGTGGGGATAGACTTTCAAGAACAAAACGTTTTTATGACCGTCTGAGCCTCGAGCGCGCACGGCATGGGCAAAAAAAAACACTACCAAAGAGGCGCATGGGCGATGTCTTGAACTCGTGTAACATGTAGGGCTCCCAGCTTAGCAGCCCGTCGGTGCCTCCAGGAAGGGTATCAAATTGTGTTGAAGACGTATTGCATCGGCGGTCGACCTGAAGGTTCCAGTTCCAAGACCACCGCGTTTTGTAATAATATTTTGCCCTGACTTTATAGGATACCTTGCAATAAAGGCAACAGCGCCCAGTCCACCCAGAAATCGCTGGTGAGTGTTCGAACCAGAATGGCGTACTGAGCCAAAGTGGCAGGAGTCAGAAAATCTGAGTTCTTGCATATATCCATACAACGTTCCTTGTTAGAGGTACTTGGTGCGCTTTGATTCCATGCGTTCAGAAATTGGAACGACCAGCAGTAAGCAACGCCAGATGAGGTGGATATGTCAGTTGGCACCGCTGGCATCCACCATTCACCGCAAGGCCATGCCTTCAACGGTGGGTAAGTATGCGCCCCTGTCCCATCTATATGATTAGGCCTACGCTCCTTCAGCTCCAGTAAGCACTAGTGAGACCGTGTCCTATTTGCACTCGGGGATGGATATGCTGCTGACTCCCGTGGGATGCCACAACAATTGCCAAATGATGCAAAGTTGAAGAAACTGTAACAAGCACCAGAGAGTTAAGACGCTTCCCCTCCTGGATCCATTGAATATGATGCGCATGGGCACAGTGTTTGCCTCAAGTGCCACCCAACCAGGTTAGCGTGCCCCTGTGCAGGGTCTATACTCCATGAATTGTACAGGCACCGGAGCAATGGAACCTGTCTGAGGCAGAGGGACGGGATCTAATGAAACCTCAGGGACCAAACGGATATGGCGTGCATCATTATCTACGTGCGCCTCGCCATTTCCTCACATTGGATCACCGGCTCCTGTCATGGACATCGTTGTATCACGTCAGAAGCATTCGATATGTCTGGCCGGTGGTCATCCAGGCAGAACTTAAGGTTCGATGACTTCCCTCTGACCTGGAGGACCTTCCAACTCGCATGGAATCTATGGCGTGCACGCCGTATTATTGGATGGTCTGTAGGGCTTCCAGGATTTGTGGGTTTTGGTCTGACCAAACATGGAATCTGTGCAAAAGATGGCTGATGTACAGGAAAGGTAGCGGTTCCCTGCCACTGACAAGACTCATGCCAGTCACCAAGCTGATAAAGGCAAAGCACCCGGTTCACCAAAAGCAAACACCTGTAAACAGAACCCAGCCCCAGAGCAGATACCTGTGGTGACATCTGCCTGCAGCCCCTTGGACACACGCAGAGTACTGTACCTCCTACCTATGGGATCAAGGGGCGGAACAGCAGGCAAAGTTCCAGTCTAAAGATGAGGGGCTAACTATTGTTGTGACAGTATGGCAACTAGCAGTCTCATACAGCTGACGCAGATCGTACTTTAACTTCATTGACGACGTGGTCTTATACTTGACTACATTGGGTCGAAGTTGACTTGCTTTCATTTTTTTTGAGCTCATGCCGTGCACGCTCGAGGCTCTGACGTCAAAACGTGTTGTCTTGATTGGCTATTCCCTCATGTTGGGAATAGGTGAGAGCAAAAGCTAGTGTCTTCAAAACAACATAAACACAAAACACAAAAAACCAAAACCCAACCCAAAACCGACCAAACAATCCAAGAAGACACCCAGGAAACTACGTGAAACACTACGCTTTCAGAAAGTCCCCAAGCCGCTCAGTACTGCTTCGCGATGTCATAGCAAATCTCACTCATAGATGTCCCAGGTGACTCAAACTATTCCCAGTAGGTAGTGATCCTGTATCCTCCCAGTCATTGAACGAGGGTGAGAAGTTGGTTCACCCACGTCCACACAGACCAGACTGCGCAGGGTAGTGGAGTCATTGCCCAAAAGACCGTCTTAGACAAAATCCTTCGAAATAGTTAATTTGATCGATTTTAACTATTTCCCGGAAATAGTTTAGACAAAATCGACCAAAATAGTTAAGTTAGATTCTGTCTATTAGATAGATTTTTTTAAACTATTTTTTCAAAACTTGGGGTTCGCAAATCTATAGATTTTCATCGCCCAGGGGGATCAAAATAGACAAAAAAAATAGTCTATTTTCATCCCCCCGGGGGCCCCAGGGTGAAGTAGTTTTGAAGAAACTTCGTCGAAACTTCTTCGGGATNGTCTATTTAGACCAAAAAAATTGTCTATTTACAAACCCTGAAAAATAGACAAAATCGATCAAAATAGTCAAAATCGATCAAAATAGTTAAGAAGAAGGATTTTGTCTAAGACGGTCTTTTGGGTGATATTATAATAGCCATAATGCTAATATCAGAAACCACAGGAAAGGTCGTTATTCAGTTTCAATGATCCAGATGTCTCAATCTGAAGGAAGCTCCTTCCTTGCCACTGTCGTCAAGTAGTAAACCCTGGCGAAGATAAAAGAGATAACCAGGTTCTGATGTTCCAGTCTGTCCTGTAGTAATGGTAGTTGTACATGGACAGATGTCTGTTGCATGCCCATGGTAGTGATCTATGTGTAGCTGTCACTGACATGAGGGTCAAAGAGCCTGGGGTCCGCGACTGACGCCAATGTAGACGTTGACTTGCTTTCATGATCCTCGGAAGGTTTGGATAGCCTTGACTACGTCTGGAAGCAAACTACTGGATGGCATTCTTGGTTTGGCCATACATGAATTCTCCTGCCTGTACTGGTTCTGTTCTTTCTGCAACTGGCATGTATGCAGGAAAATCAATTCTTCCAATAGGCTACGTGGGCTACTTTTTACTATTTACTTGCGGAATCACAATATCGACGTGAAGAACTGAGTGCAGCGAGGATTTCATTTCTGAGAGCGTAGGTTTGTTTCACTTAGTCTCCTGGATGTCTTTTCTGTGGGTGGTGGTTGGTGTTTGTTGGTTTGTTTTGGGGCTTGTTTGTTTTGCTTTTCGAAGACATCCGGCGTTTTGCTTTTCACCTGTTCTCTTACAAACTGAGAAGAGTTGACCAACTACAAAACGTTGATGACCGTCAGAGCCTCGAGCGCGCACGGCATGGGCTAAAAAAAATGACTTGGTTTACTCGTGTTCGTACGGAAGCAAACATCGCTGACTTTCCGTCAAGCTTCAGAAAGTCGAAAATGATGATATCTCTTGCAGGCAACAAGGGTCTTCGAATCCCTGATTGGTGGCATTGATGTGGTGTGCCACGGAGGTACAAGGGGAAGTATCGAGGTAGCATCCACCATTTGAGAGTGATCACTTATGGCCATAACTGCAATGATTGACGGTGAAACTCATTTGTGAAATCATTTGTGATCAAACTGTCACTGGAAGTTGATAGCTGTGAGACTGCGGGTCACAACTTTATGTCATTGCTGAAGTATGATATCTCAAGGTGTGGGAGGGTCAGATGAAATCAGAGTGAAACGACGTTATCTGCTCCGTACGCTCAGCTCTTATCCTTCATGAATCACTACTCCTCGTGACTGCAACGTTTCACGTTTCACACCTTTTGAGATACGTCTTGCTTGAGGGTTACCTCGCAATAAATATCAGGGTGGGGATGGTATTCGGTGGCGGAGAGAGAGGAGAGACTCTTGACCAATAGGTCCAATCAATCTGGGGATGATATGAAGGATGAAATCAGGTCTGATAACGATTGGCATTCGTGGAGAATCTAGCCGACCACCAGGGAACGTCTATGGCGTCTACGTTAGCCTGGCCCCCCCATTGTAGTTTCCTTGTAGCAAGGAATCCTTACAAGCATCTATGACCAGGTCCGAGATAAAGAGCATGTTGTATCGGTACAGTTTCTTGGAAGTCAGCAAGATATGTCAACTATCAGAAAGAAAAAGAAGAAGCAAGTTGAGGATGCGACTGCTGGCACATAGTTGGGACTTTGATTATTTCCTGCTGAAGACGAAGTGAGAGCCGGGCATGTGTAGACAGCCGTGAGAGCCTGAGCTTGTGTCACCTTTTCACCATGATCGGTCATGGACATTTGTTGGTGCTTTTGTTTGTTGGAGGGGGGGGTTTGTTCTGTTTAGTTCTTGTTTGATGTCCTCGACCGTTCCTTAGTTTCTTTTGTCTACCCATGACAACTCACTATTCGGTACAATGACTGCCACTATCGTGATGATGAGCGCAGCATAGTCCAAAAAAAATCATCTAATTACTTGGGTACCTTTTTGCGGTTTTTGCGGAGTTTTGGCGTTTTGGTTGTTTTGGTTTGGTTGTTTGTTGCTTGTTTTATGGTACTCTGGGTCTTTTGCAATCACTGCATGTCCTCTTCACATACATGAGAATCAGTGACCGAGAAGATTTCGTGCTCAATCAGCTAGTGCGCAAAAAAAATGGCACAAACATTAAAGCTATTGAATATACATCTCACAAAAGGAAAGCATAAGCGAAGTGATATTCGATTTGAATTGGCCAGAGGGTTCATGCGTTTTACATTCGCTCATACGGAGCTGCAGCATCCTGGAAGCCCTTCATGGAGGGTAGTTTGCATGCTCTTTGTCGACATTTGCATGTGCCCTTTCTGAAAGGGTAGTGCCGCGTGACTCATTGTTGCTGTTGCTGTTGCTGATGCTGTTGCTGTTGCTGATGCTGATGCTGATGCTGATGCTGATGTTGATGTTGACGTTGATGTTGTTGATGTTGATGTTGATGTTGATGTTGATGTTGATGATGATGATGATGTTGATGTTGATGTTGTTGCTGTTGCTGCTGTTGATGTTGTTGCTGTTGCTGTTGCTGTTGGTGTTGGTGTTGGGGTGGTGTGGGTGTTGGTGTTGTTGTTGTTGTGGTGGTGGTGGTGGTTGTTGTTGTTGTTGTGGTGGTGGTTGTTGTTGTTGTTGTTGTTGTTGTTGTTGTGCTTTTGTTGCTTTTGTTGCTTTTGTTGCTTTTCTTGCTGTTGTTG
>DF242530.1:0-54603 GCA_000507305.1 Breviolum minutum Mf 1.05b.01
TATCCTATGTCTCTATGTACAGGTATGCCGGTGTGTGTGTGTGTGTGTGTGTGTGTGTGTGTGTGTGTGTGTGCGTGTGTGCATTCGCTGATGCCAGTGCGTCTGCTTGAGGTGTCTGTGCATCTACTCTACTCATCTCTACTCCATGCATGCGCATACCAGCATGCATTGGCGTATATATGTGCATGTTGCATGGGACGTGTCTCAGAATGACTTGTCACTCCAAAGGTGTTTGTGTGGATACTCTCAATATCAGTACGTCGCTACATGGGCGCACGCATTGGTGGAACATGGGTGTCAAGCAGAGAATGCTGCAAAGAAGTCTGCTGGCATCGCTAGGCATGATGGGCACACGCAATCACACATACACTTTTCACATGTACGCTATCGTGTAGGTAGCTTTGATGATTTCTTAGATTAGATTAAGTTAGCTGAGATCGGGTTACATAGATAAAACTATATCGATATGAAGAGATGAATAGATTGAGATAAATGTCCAAGGTACATAAATTGATAAATGACAAAATACTTATATATAAATGGAAAATAATCTTAAAATGATACTATAAAAATCTATGAAATATCTTTGCACAAGAGATACTGTATATGAATGAATAGATACATGAATGTATTGGTACACATGCACACTGCAGAGTTGCCTTTGTTATGTTTCTGTCTCGACCTTACTCTCGCACTAGAATTTCAACAATGTTGGAGAGCTCTAAAATATTTTGTCATACTATACAATGAAAAGTCTGACAACAAGAACCTGGTAGTTGTTGTCGAAAGTGTCATACATGAATCGCGTAATGACCTCGCGATACCACTGTGCACTGTCGGACTCAGCAAAATCAACTTGAGATGTGATCAGTCGCCAGTCTGAGTCTAAGAAGGTTGCAGATGTCTTTCCAACCGCTTGTTCCCCCAGGAACACGAGCTTGTACTGCAACGGCACGAACACACGATTTCTGTTCGCTGCCCCTTTGAATTCCTGCTCTGTAAATGTCTGCAAACAACATTCATCTAAGTGACAAATCAAACACTGCATCAACACAACTCTGTGGCTTTGCCTTGTTGAGACCGGTGACACGTGCCATACCTGGATCTGCCATGGCGACAGCAACCTGCCTTATTGGCTAGCCAAGCGCAAATCGGCGCTAGCTATCAGCTACTTTCGACCTTTTAAGCCATGCTTCAGCCTTGCTTTGAATGCTAAATGTGACTCGTGAGCTTCTCGGAGTATAATGTGAAGCATTGTGCCGATAAACAATTGCATGAACATGTTTACACTGAACATTGCACCAATAGGGTGATTAAATGTGTTCAAGTCGAAATCAGCTTAGACAGGTGCTAGCAGAGAAGACCAAAAGGTCTCAAAAGAAATTGTGTATCAACCCTACGATTGGACATTATGAAACAGAAATGCTATTACTGTAAGCAAGCGCGATGCACTTCACTTCTTCTTTGCGTTTGTGGTTTCTCCCATGGCCCATGTTGATGTCGTGTTGTTCAGTGGCACGTTTTGTGCTGCAAAAGTCAATCTACATCAAAGCACCTTGAGACGGGCACAAAATGAGTCAACATTGAAGTAACATGCCATTTATCCATTTCCGTTTTTTTGAACTTTAGTCAACATATGCTACGAGGCAGCTAGAAGCCCTCCAAAAAGTTGCAACAAAAACATGCAGCAAAGATTAGCAATGCTCGTCTCCTTTCAAGAGTGAGCATGAAACTTATGAAACGGTCAAATAGATGGGCATTGTTTTTGGAGCACACGCGACCAACTTCATGTCCGTAGCTTTGAAGCCTCCACAAAGATGGAGTTCAGAGCAGGAAATCTCGACAGAACAGTACGAGAAGAGCTCACGAGACCATCAAGAAAAAAGGATACCGAGACGACACGTACAGAATTGATTCAGTCGCTGCTTGTAACTGCCAAAATCAGAAAGGGGTGTGAAAAAACTTTGCACCTCCAAATATCATTTACGTTAACCATGTAAAAGCATACAAAGCTCTAAAAGAAAGTCGCAAAGAAGCAGCAGTTGTCTCATGCTGCTGCTTGCTTGCGTTCTAGCTTCCCTGCTATGACCCCCGTGCGGCCCCGAAAAGCAAAACGAAAAAACCAAGAAAGGAGAAAAAAAACTAAAAATATACTAACCCAACTGTGACACCCTCATCTGTACTCAGCCTTTTGTCAAATGTGCTTGATTTGTTCACCTCCTAAATCGCGTGTTCTACCATCATCATCATCATCATCATCATCATCATCATCATCATCATCATCATCATCATTCATTTTATAGTGCAAAGCATTCATACAAGCAAAGTAAAGCTGAATTTCAGTGATTTCATTTGCTGTGCTCCTGCAACTCCAAGCCTGTCTGTGCATCTAGAGGCATCAATCCTGCGATGGCTTGTCTGCTAGAGTGTGTATGTATATAAAGGCATGCAGTTGATTGCAATGTCGTCCGGAAAGGGGCCTTTTGCAAAAGCCAGTCTGGCACCTGAACAATGTAGAAGCAGTGCCACTGCCACTCATGTTGCCAAGTGCCAACATACAAGTGTCTTTGATGTTTGCTGAGGTCATGTCCCAGCCCTCTCTCTGGCCGATGACTTGCGGATTAACCCTGGCAACCCAGGTCCAACCAGACCTCAGAAAGGCTTGTGAAAGCTTGGATAAAGTTGAAAAGTCTCCCTCCTTCACTCCAAATCACAAAGAAGATCAATCAGTGCCAGACGGATCCTTTTGCTTGATGTACACCAGCTCGCCTTCTTTGACAGTCAGCTGCGCAGAATCTCCAGCTGCATAGTCCCTTTCAACCTGTAGAGCAAACTCTGCACACCCTAAAGACCAAGTCTGTGCAGTCCAGAAATCGGTCAAATTGACTACCGTAGGCAAATTTGAGATACTACAATCATTATTCCCCCACAAGAGTTGCAAATAGATGTTAATGCTGAATTAAATGCTGTACATGGACCACTTACAAACTGTAAATTCATGCACGGAAAGCTTAGAGCTTTGGGAATTGGATGAGCAAAGACCAAGAAGCACGACTGAAGATCAAAGTGGAAAGCCAAGATTGTTGTCTATGTTTTTGCATGCTTTGGCTTGCGAATCCGATTGGTTCCGCTCCAAAGCAGTGGGAAACCAAAGGCTTGTAAGATCTTGACTACGAAATG
This sequence comes from Breviolum minutum Mf 1.05b.01, assembly GCA_000507305.1. Classification (NCBI taxonomy): domain Eukaryota; class Dinophyceae; order Suessiales; family Symbiodiniaceae; genus Breviolum; species Breviolum minutum. The sequence goes on from DF242530.1 coordinate 3,181, forward strand.
TGCCCTGCACTTTTCTGCCTACTCTTAGCTTGAGTTTCATCAAAGAGACAAGGGCAGAAGGAAAATGTCAGAACACTGTGCCACCACCTATTCATGCAATAAACAGCTCGGCACTGTGAAAAGCATCGAAAAACTCCCTCGCCTTTACGGAGCTGGAAGGTGGAGCACTAGGTGGCGGAGATTGCTGAGGAGGCGAGTGCTGCTGCTGGGCAATGAGACAATGCCTCAGAATCTGAAAACTGATCTGGAATATATTTACATGCGTATTATATATTATTTTATAATATATAAATATACAATCATACACGTACTGTATGCAAATGTTGCAAGCAAACGTCTGCAGTACGACGAGCTATGCCGTGCTATGTCTGGTCGTACACTGGCAACATGCAACGTCAAGACGTACCAGTACGAGCAGTATTAGGAAGCAAACACCGACATAATTCCACTGGCGCATGTGACGCACAAAATCTTCTACCGTGTATGTGTTGCATTGGCTGCTTTCGTGCGCATGCTCTACGTTGCTTTTCAAAACTCAATTAGACTGGTGTGGGTCATTCCTTGCATACATCGTATATTTTTACCTTATTTAGCTTGGAAGCTAGCTGGAAAACATGAATATGTCTGCAATGTTCACTTGAGCAAAATGTCTCCATTTTGCTCTTTGGCTCAAGTGCGTATGATCAACTGATCAAATCAGGAAAGATTCTCTCTCGTTTTCTTCACTCATCTCTCTGACGCGATGTCTGGATCTAAGCTTCCTTTGATCGCTGAGAAGGTGATGTCTGAAAAGGACAAGGTGGCTGAGGCCCTTTTGAGAGGTGAGAAGTATGATCCCTTTGGACTTGCTAAACGCTGTTTTGGGACCAATACATCACTTTGTATGTTAGCTCTGACCTTTAGCCTGTCCCCCTAAAGCCCCAGTCCCAAACCTAAAGTCCCCAAGTCCCAAACCTAAATAATTTACTAAAGCCCCAGAAAACCCTAAACGATGCTATGAGTGGTTTAAGTGTCATGATTATATGTGTATGCAAGTGACGTACTTTCTGTGTGACACAGTGCAAGTGATGTGATTTGTGTGTGTGCGTGTAAGTGATGTGCGTGCCCAACTGGCACTCGGTTGCAAGCAGTGTCAAAGCAAATCAATCACTTCACAAGTATTTTGAATATTTTGAATAGTAGATAACCTTAAATAATAAACTGGTTACAAGCAGAATTGGTTGTAGGTGCACGATGCTGGGACTGAGACGTTGGGAACCAACCTGGCCGTCGATCCCTTTCTGACACAAGCTGTCCAAATGCCCAACCATGCACAGCCACCTGCAGCACAAAGCTGCACGAAAGGATGCTAGCAAAATATGATAGTGTTTCAGAATCTTGTGGGAAAATAAAAACCAACGTAACACTTCCTATGTTGCATGAACGGGTCATCGAAACACAGTCTGCATGTCTCTACAATGCCGGGATTGGATGATAGAAAAACGTGAAGCTAAGCGTGATCCTGCCTCTTTCACAAAAACCTCCTCACCAACTCTCAAAGTGAGCTGATTAGCATCCTCAGAGGGAGATCACACCCGGACAGAAAAGCACTCGTGCACATTGCAATACATTGCACAAGAAGCCACTGGCTTGTCGCCGTGAGTAAGGATTTGTCTGCTGCTACATGACCGGAGGCGACCACGTGCTTTCCGCGAATCTTGGTGCGACACAACAAATGGCAAGCCCGCAAATTCCAAAAAGTTGCATCTATCCAAAGAATGTTTTAGAATGTTCTGAGTGAACATTGCTTGGCTTGGAGAGCGACATCGCTCTGCCCCTGCTCTTGCACCTGCCGACCAAAGTGGGGCAACAAGAGACTTCAATGGAGAATTACAAAAAACGTCAAAACGAGGAGAAAATCTGGGAGAACTGCCCGGCCTTGGAACTTCTTGCCTGACACAGCACTGTCGAACAGTAGCATGTTGATACATCGGATGATACTTCGATATTTCTCGAACCAGGCTTTTCTTGGAGCCCTGAAGACTGGTTCACTGCATACAGGTTGACAAAATATTTCTACAGTAGTTGTTGGCTTCCAACGATTCAAGGTTGGGAAGGATCAATTGGACTCAGGACTTTCGTTCTGGCAGTGAACTGATGAGAGAATAGGGGCGTGATTGCTGACTAGAACACAGACATGGGGCACTGGGGCACATGCAAAATCTTCAATCTAAACAGAGTTGTGCTTTCATTTGTCCGTAGTCAGCCGCTATGGTCTGCTATACTGCAGGTCTCTGCCAAAGTTTGATGCTTGCTGAGATTGCTTTGTTGCTGCCTGATTGCGCTACACCGAAACCTGCGCCACAGTGCTTTTGCAACACAGTCGTGCCTGCTCAGGTGCAGCTGAGGCTTCAGACCACGGCCGGCGCGACCTCAAATGCATCCAATCGACCATGCAATGTCATGGGGAAAAAAACAAGCTCGAGCACCAGAAGCGTTTGCATTACGGAAATTGCAAATAAAAATAAATGAGAATTTGCGGCAGCTATCAAACACAAAAAGTCTGGCAAGCATCTGGGTCCAACTCCAGAGAGGTTCACCATGTTTCTTATTCATCCATCAGCAGAAACAAAATGCTACAAGTGCGTCGAAGAAAAGGGTTGGCCTAAACTTCTAATCGCAAAGACCAAAGAGAAGAAGTAAAAACACCACGAAGTTGTGCTGCAATGCCTTCTTGAATCATTTTGACGACTCGTGACAATTGTTTCCCAAAGTGTTTCTTTCTTCTCCAAGGCAGTGCAGGCAGCCAGGCCGAAAGGAGTGGAGAATAGTACTAAGGCACTAAGGCAAGGAAGGCAAAACAAATGAGACTGAAGAAAACTAAAAGTCTCTCTGAAACAGTCTGAAAGTGCGACACCAAGCGCAACATCTGCAGAACATGTCAAAGAGTCTTCGGGTTTTGTTTTCATTCAACCAAACGCAATCGCATCTTCTGTTGAGGCATGGACAGCTTTTCAGCCTCTTCAACACGGCTGCTCGTACGGCTTGCCAAATATTCGCCTTGTTCGTGACAAAAAAATGTATGTTCCGCCTTGTCGTGGTACCGTCACTTTGAGCAAGTTTGCCAACCATCTGAGAAAAATCCGTGAACATCTCATCTAAATCACCGTCTGAACTGATGTGGAATTGCAGAACTCAGTGAACCAATGGCCGAAACCAGGCCTCCTTTTGCCCAAGAAAAAAGGATTGCAAGCGGCAGTGCTTCATATATTCATAATCTCTGGTTTCCTTCATTCCCCTGAAAACGCAAGTGCTTACTGAAAGCACTTTCAGAACTGAGGGAGGTACCATAGGAAAGTATATTGCCTTCCCATCCGCCATCCCTCACTCTGATGTTGGAATAGACTCGCCAGGCAACTCCTTTCACACCTGACAGCCATCGCACAGACTTTGCAAAACCGGTCAAAGACCACAATTTATATAAGTAGAGGTCTCTCCGAGACATCAATCTACTGTAGAATTTGATGCCATGATCTATCATAAAATCGCGAACGTATGCCTTGATTGTGCGGAGCAATTGACCTAGAAGCTTGTGATAGCTTTTGAAGCTACTCCTCTCCTTGTCACAGACTTTCCCAATGCATTGGGAGGATGGTCATCACGGAAACCGAAGTAAGGAGGCGACACGCGAATTGTGCTTTACATGAACGGCACTAGCCACTAAACCCTTTTTAGAGCTTCATGGATTTGTAGAGGCAGGCCGTCACGCAATTTCAACTATCAAATGTCAAATATCATGTTGTTCTAAACATTCCAGCAAGCTACAATGCTGGGCCTGCAAGTGGAATCAGGCATTGTCTTCACGTTTGCCATCCCTCTGCGTGCCTTCTGCTGTTCTCTCAAGCTTCTTCACCTTCTGCTCCGTACTGCCTTGCTGCACGGAAGTGCGGAAATTCAGGAGAACGCTCATTGATTGACAAAGAGTTTCAAATCATAAAATGAAGTGGCATGCCAAGGATTGTACTTCCAGTGCTTCCATCTCTGACTACGACTGAAGCATGGCCTTAACAATGACAGACTGCTGTCCATGAGCGGGCGATGACTCCATGAGTTCAAGACTCCAAGCGCAACAAGTCACTCAGTGCTCGGCATGAAGGACACGAAGTTGCATTGCTCAAGAAGTCCCCCAAACAGCCACTGCAAAAAACCTGTTTGTTTTCATCTTTATCCACCATTTTTTGCGAGTATAGAATGTTGACATCAGGAAAGCACGAGGACTTGAAGTACAGTGAAAGAGTAGCAGAATGTCTGTCGATCAATGTCGCACCTTCTGACAGCACATGACCACCAGTGGTTCCCAGGCCAACCCGCTGCACAATGGGCATTGAAACTCAGAGATCCTTGCTGGAAGAAGAGAACAGCCACTCGGCACCAAGAGCAAATCACTTTGAGCTGCAATAGAAAGAAATGATCTCTGCTACTGATACAATTTCGTACGGCAGCTATATTTTTAGATATGAGTTGAGTCTGGCATAGGAATAATAAGCAAAGTTGACAAAAGAAAACTCTTATATATTACTATACATAACCAGCATACAGCAATATACGGTGTTGTAGTACTAATCAAAGTCTAGTCTTTTCTATATATCAGGATTAGGATAATGGCTTGGAGGGAGCTCAAGCTCAACAGAGCCAGCCGCACGTTCCGTCTGCCGCACCAACCTAAGCAACTACCAGCTCTGTTCTTTGGCAATAGCACAGGTGTTGCAAAAACAACTTATACAAACAAACGCAATATGGAAGCAATGTAAAAGGATGTAAACATTTGTTGGGATTCAAACTCTCTCCGAAGTCTTAAATAGATCCCTTTCAGAGCCTTCTGGCTCCCTTTGATTCTCGGGATCCCCAGAGTCCCCAACGACTTGGCTCAACCGTATATGAGGCCTCATCTTTGCCTGAGCCAAATCTCCAAGCTCGCAAATAAGTTTACAATTTCTTACTAACACATCCACATATTTCCAAATGCACAGTTTTGATTGCACAATCACAAGCACACTGTATGCAACAGCCCCGCCTCCTTTCTCGCTGGCGAGGGGTGGCTTGGATAGCTTGGGTGACTTTGAACCTGATGAAATGTAGTGAATCTCAGTCTCGTTTCATCTGGTTTCGATCTCTTGCCAGTCTTGTCTTGAACGCTCAAATACCGAGCTGCCAACAGCTGGAAAGTGCGTTGGGGCTGCTTGCGGCTGGTGAGGTATTTCCCTTCTTTGAAGAGGCCGAAGTGGCCTCACAGGACTGTGCTGGCAACCTCTTCTTTTAAAAGAAACGTTTTGGGACCCAAACTCCGGATGTGCTTGAACCAGAGGGCGCTCCAAAACTTCTCTTCTTTGGGGCCTTAGCGGAACGGGATATAAGCAATATCAAGTGATCCAGACTTGCTCAAGAACATTTATCAAACTTATTCAAACTATTTGCAAATCAAAATTGAAAAAATGTGAACAAAAAACAAAAACTTTGCAATCACACTTTGTAACGCAACTGTAAGGCAACTGCTCGTGCCAAGCTTGTGAGGCCTGAGACGCCTCGGGTGCTTGGGAAGCCTCAGAAGCGCTTGCTTTGAACCGTTTTCAACAAACGATGCGCTGCGCCAAACCGATAACTCAAATCTTTCGAATTCTTTCAAAGTCTCAAATACCCGAATTGTTTCTTTCCAAAGCGTGGCTGGCTTGTGACAAAGCTCAATCACCCAAGGACAACTGCAAGTCTCCTGCCTGTAGCCAGCCGGAGCTGCCTCCACCGCTGGGAGGTTCAACCCTGGCCACGGCTGCTTCTTGCAAGTGCTAGACTGTCTTGGATAAATGTTTAGGAAGAGCAACGTCCAGCCTCTCTCTTTCGATTGGACGTCCACCAGCTGAAGCCAAAGCCTGAACGATGTTGCCAAACAAACCACTGCGTGTTGGACCTTACTTTGGAAGGAAGAGAAAATGTTATGGGAGGGCCTCTTCCGACAACTGATCCGATGGAGCCATTTGGCCACCAAGTACTGCGTGTCTCAAACACAAATCCTCAGCTTGTCAAGTCCACGAAATTGTCTACAGCATTTTGAGTGCACTTCGAAATGGAAGCTATGGAGCAAACGTTCCGCTGTAGAACAGCCAAGGCTTTTCTTGCTTGCTCAGGGGTGGCGAAGCGTACCAGCCTCATACAGTATGCAAAATTATGCAAAGCACTATGCATTGCTGAAAATCAGCCTGAATTGTCATTGACTCATAAAACAAATTGAGATCTTAGCGCGTCTTCGGCACCCACTCTGGCACCATCCACCTGAAGGGGAGGGAGGTGACGAGCACCAAACAAACCCCTATATTTTGACTTGACTTTTTGGAATGCTGAGTTCCCTTGTAGTACACACTTTGTTGCACACTTGTTCTCCATTGCATGCTGTACTTGCAGTTTACTGCATTTCAACCCTGTCAAAGTGAAAAAACAACGCGTCCATGTGCTCAAGGAACTTGGATTTCAACAGCCTAATATCTTTATATAGGCAGAAATATTCGACTCCTGCGCTGGACCTTTTTTGCAATAGCATTCAGAATTAGAGACTGCTCCTTTCAAGTCAAGCACCCAAAAGGCAACTTCTAGCTATTGATGCCATGGTCTCTATATACTGTCTTTCTAGTGTGCATCTGCGTGGCCATGGCCCATTGTCAGCTGCATTGTCAGGCTGGTGGGCCTCAGCAATAGGCCTCAAGGCCTTAAGCAAATCGTCGCGTGAAATCTTCCGCCTCAGAGCTGCAAAAAGTGGCAGTGTGGAAGTGAGATAGGAAGTGTGGAAGTCAATTGCCGATCACAACAAAGACCCGTTGCTTGGATTCCCGCTGCGATTCCTCCAATCCAGTGATGTACAAAGTTCGCAGGGCCTTTTGCGCCTTGTCCTCACGCAGGCCATATTCAACATGATTGATGCTCAGATACTCGGGCAGTGCGAACATGTCCTTGGTTTGAGACTCATTGGCCTTACAGCACCAAGAGGCAGGAGAGTATTATCCAATCGATTTGCAACCATCTTTCCGAGTAAAACGCTATCTCATGTCATAAATCTTTCTGGTGGCTCCCAGCATTTGGAATACGAACACTTTCAAGCAGCGTCAAGGCAAAATGTCTCTGACCATCAAGCTTTGCCTCCTCCACGACAGCAGCCAACAGTGTGTCATCACACTCTTCCTCGAGTGTCTGGAATGGAGTCGGTCAACCCAAGAGTCGCCCATCAAATGGTAGTTTATTTGAACAAATTAGGTCTAGGGCTGTGTGGTGTACAAAAGGCAAGTCTTTTGGACCCCGTTTTCAAAAAACATCCATCAAGGGATGTATTAACCATTGATCCTAAGTTGCTAGGACATCTAGTAGCATAAATATTCAACTAAGACTCACACGGGAATTCACCAACATACATCATTGGAGACTTCAACACCAGACTAGACTCTGTGGACGACGCTTGCCGTATGGACGACGCTTGCCTAAAAAAACATCGCCAGATCCCTTACCTTTGGACTTGGGAGGGAAGCTACTCCACAAAAGACGCGAGACATGGTGGAGGACACACCATGCTTTTCTGATTTTTCACAACTACACGTAATGCCTACGTCTTGTCAAGCGCATATGTTCAAAACAAACGACAACAATCCACATTCCATTTTGTCACTACAGATGGACTCGGAAAACCATCGACGTCAAATCTCTTTGTGCCCCTAGATCACCTGTTTAGTCACATCAACTCAACAAAACATATCCAGTATGCTTTCGAAATTGAATTCAAACAACGGAAACTCGCCACTTTAAGACACAGAGAAACAAATCCGGGAAAAATGCGGATCAATCAAACAATGAAATCACAAGGAAAACTTGCGGGACTGTGGAGGGCCTCAAGCTCCTTTGCCTCTTGCAAATCAGACTCTCCTTGCAAGTGCCACGAAAGAATCGGAATGACGGCAGGCGCAAGCAGAAGTTTTCTGGTTACGGCAAGTAATTTTTCAAAGCAGGCCGCCTTGATCAACCTCGAGCTGAGGCAATCTGGCACGGACCAGAGAGAACTTTTCAGCCAATCGCGAGAGCTGCTCTGTCTGATGCCTGAGATGGGGTGAAACAACCAGGGTCCTCATGCCTGTGATGCGCTGCCTCCAACTTAGGCACATTCAATCACTGAAAAAGAACGGTGGCTACTAAAGCTACCTAAAGCAAAGCAAGACTGGGCAACACCTACTTTACATTATCAAATAAGTCGTCCGATTCTGAACTTGTTCTTCGAAGAATCACTGGGGTGAATTCTGCAGCTCAGTTTGGGGCTTTGTGAAAACAGTGGCAGAGCGGCTCCTGCGCAAGATTGAAATATAGGTTTTCTTTCTTGCCGCACACCCATGTCGCTAAGCTCATACAATCGAAATGCACTCCTATCAGCTGAGGCGGCTTCTTTGACCTCAGATATCCCACAAACAAGTCATGAAACGGTAATGCTTCACGAAGCACCAAATCAGGAGCTGGTGTAAATTGTACAAATGGAAAGAATGGCCTTCACCTCATCTTGTCTGTCCACCCTGCAGTTCGCAAGTGACACGATGAGGGACTGCAGAACACAACGTGAAGAGGGAAGCCCGGAGAGCCAAATCATTCCACACTGCACAGTGAGCACAAAGGAAAAAATATTCCTTATTATATACATCTTGTCGCTGGAGTCTCATAAAACCGGACAGGTACGCAGGACTGAGGTCAAAGCAAAACAGTTTTGCCGAGCTGAACTCCACGATTCAGCACTTGCATGATCTTCTCCTCAAGCATGACGAGTCTCAATAAACATGTGTTCTGTCCTTCTGAATGCACTCCAGGCCGGCCTTCTGCCGCGGCGTCAGCTTTTTGAAGACCTTAAAACGAGTCCGAAAATCTGTGGAATACCGGGCATGCAAGAAAGTCCACAAAACACAACGTGCTATAGTGCAACAACAAAGAGCGCCTGCTTTGAATCCAAACCAAGCAATGTCTGGACTGTCAGGTTCCTGAAAGACTCAATGCTGTCAACATGTCACAATCAAAGAAGAAAGGACGGACTAGCCAATCATTCAGACTCCTGATGTCTGGACTTAAAGATCCAAAGTAGTGCTGGTCTTGGGCGAGGAAGTTTTCCTGAAAGGTTTCATTTGCAACAGCTTCACTTCATTTGTTCATGACACTCACCACATTTGGCTCGTGTCAGTATTAAGTGCTGTGAGATCGGCCATCTGAAATTCTGCGGGCCGGATATCCTAAAGACAAACTAGTAAATTGAAAAGGATCTGGAGATTGGCCAGACGGCTACCGCCGAATTGAGGATCCAGCAAGGTCTGATGCATCCTCCTCTTCCTGGTCAGTGTCCTGTCAGTATCAAGTAATTCAAATCATGTTGTCTTTGCTTCTTTCGGTTGTTGCTCTTGCTGCTGATGTTGATCTTGTCTTTGTCTAGAAAACTGCAACATACCCCTAGAACATACCCCAGACCGTCAACAACCTGCTTATGAAGGAAACCCTTTCGTGTATTTTGCGGTACCTAGGGTATGTTCTAGGGGTCTCTTGGAATTTTCTTAGACTTTGTTGTTGCTGCTGCTAGTGTTTTGGGCAACATAGCACTTGGAAGCTAGAAAGGGAGATAGCAATAGTGTAGATTCAAAACCACCAACAGGGAAAAGCTTGAGCAAAGCCAAACAGTACAAGTAGGCGCTCACGATGACATTTGAATCTGAGATGCTAGGGTCTGAATCGGGGACCCAAGTTTGTGAATCAAAGACTCTGAAGGTGGAATTCGTAGAATCCTGTGTCCCTGGCCAGGAGGGGTCATTTGATGGAAGGTCGTACAGTCTCGGTTGAAATCTGTTTCCGGCCATAAAATATGCACCTGGACACATCATCCAATTTTGTAGCGGAGACCATGGAAGATGTGAGCAAGGATTCTCACTGGGGGATCTGGATCTTGTCTGAAATCAAACCACTTGAAACTCCACATGGAGTCGGAAGAGAAACGCATGGATTTCCCAAAAGGTAGTGTTTCTGCTTGGAACAAACGAAAATCGTTGGGCCGTGCGGTCTCAGCGTAACAATAAGAGAAGCATGGTTGCCTACAACTTCCTGCCAGATCTGGCCAAAGCAAAAGGCTGATGTGTAAATATGAGCGTATGTACTTGTAAGTATGTCCATATACAAACATATCGTTAAATGTGTCCGGCGGTATATGATGTGTAATGAAATTATATTTGGTTGATCACACTGGATCTAGTCAATCTAGTCCTGCAAAATCTGGCTTCTCATCTCCAGCAACGACCTCACATGCATGAGCTTGCTGAACTGACTGCTGCGATTCCATCGCAAATTCAATCTGCATGATGCGCATGGGTGATGGCCAACTTGGCTTGGAACTGCTTCCATTCGGCAAAGGCCTCTTTTCTATCGCGCCACCTTGCACTCTGAAAAAGGAAAAATATCTATAGTTCAGTTGCTGTTCTGCTTTGCTACCGACCGAGCCTCTCAAGGACTTGCATGGTGGACTCAGCCTGTACGTGAACTGTCTTGGTCTTAGCACTTCTTCAGCTAACAAAGAGAAGTGTAAAGTTTCGGGAAAGGAACACAGAGGATGGCAGTGCATGACCCTCAATATGTCGGACGTGTAATGATCTGACTGCACGTTGGATCAGACAGAACTATGCCTGACGCAGCAACTGCTGGTTGGGCAAGTAACTGCGAACGGACCGTGCCCGCTTCAGCTCCGCCTCAGCCAAATTTCAACATGCGCAGCAAGAACAAGTGTCATAACTGTCATAACAATGAACAAAAACATTTAAAAAATGCGTTCAAAGATTCAAAGTACAAAAACACATCTCAGGAGGACGCTTGCAAGCGAAATAGAAGGTTCGATGCTCGATGAATGGTAAGCTTGCTATTCCGCTGCAAGTCCTGCGATGCGAGGAGCACAATAAAAGTAGGAACAACTTTGGCTTAGGCAACAAACTCCGCCTCTGTGAAATGCGGAGGAAAAACAATGCCTTGTATATGCCATATGCTTTACAAGTTAGTTTGTCTAGTCCTCGAACTCGTCCAGAATTGCTTGCAAATCCTGAGACACCGTTTTGGCAACATGCTCTCGCAGCACCTCCACAGTGCGACAACGGCGTGCGACATGTTTGAATGCTACAGTATCTGTTTGGAGTCCCTTGTCTCGTTGCTCTGCAAGTCCCAACTTTCAAGTCATCTGTATTTCAGCATGTGAGCATGCAAGTGAACCAAGTCCATGAGATTCAGCTGGCCTGAGTCTCAGCCTCTTTCTTCTGCTGTTTCTCCCACTTGGGGTCATCCAGTGTCACCACGACTACGTCACTCCACTCCCCCCAGCCTTAACAAAGCAGCCAAGAGTATCAACAAAGTGTGAAATGGACGAACTCGAAGACAGGAACTGACGGCTTTCTCAATGTTTCTTCCAAGTTGCAAATTGTTAATTTTTGACGGCGATGGGTTTTCATCGCCGTAGCAAAAAGCCAGTAGAAAGAAAGACACACAGACACATAGACATAGAATATTGCTACGGTAACAGAGGTACGACATGGTACGGCGGTATGCGTCCAAGGTTTGGACCGACACTGTTCCTTGCTCTGACCATGAACTCAAAAGACCCAAGCGGAAAGGGTCCCAAGGAAACCTGAGTCGAACAAGATTCCCACGACTGCAATATCAAAATACAACTGACACCAAGGAACCCTGGACCTTCAATGCCTGTGTTGGATATGGGGCTACACTTTACTTACAACTCACATGCTATGTGTGACAGCTATGGCTGAGACCACCACGCTGCTTTCCCAGCCATGATAGACCTCATCCCATGCCTCCGAGCTTTTACCGATTGCCTCGACAATACGACAATACGAGGCAAGAATGCGACAAAGAGAAAGATGAAGCGATGTGACTCATCGCTTCGCCTGGACTCTCAACTCGTATTCAATGCGTTCTGCGGATGCGCATGCCATCTTGCACATCCATTCAATGTCAATCCAACACCTCAGCACAGGTCTCACACCAGACAGTGCAGAGTAGTCCAAACCACAAGTCGGCACAAGGAGAAACATCTCAACCACCTCCATCAAGCAATACTTGTACGTTATTGTTGACAGTGTGACATAATATGATAAAATGATATAAAATGTGACCATTCAATTCTGTTCATAACTGTTCACATAGGATGACTTGTTTGCTTCTGCTGAGTGCTTCGAGGAATCGGCTGCTCAAGTCGATCAGAAAACCTTTGTGCCGTCACCACAGGAGCCTTGCAGGGACGGCTCATGGCCGATCTCACAAAGGTTCACTTGGTTTTTACATCGCAGTGCTTCGGCGAGCAGACCTATATCTACTGGGAAGAACTAGCTGCGAATATCGATACTTCTGCACCAGCCAACGTGTTTCAATATGGTTCTCTTTTTCATCGTTGCCTTGCACTTGTTCGGAGTGCCAAGGGTCAATGCTTTGATCTTGTCTGGCTTGTCCCACCTTGAGATAAAGGATCTGCAAGAGGGAAAAGCAAGCCTCTCTTGAAAATGTATGTCTGATTTGATGTCATTTGATCCGATTCAACATACTGTATCAAGTTGTTCTGCAAAAATAAGAGCTTGGCGTGTCCTCATCCCTTCGTTCTTGAAGTTTTTCTTGGCTCTCTCCACCTGTCATGAGTTTGAAGGTCCGACAGTGTCAGTGTCTGCCGGAAGGGACATGATACATCCGAAAGGGATGCAACCACATTCTTCTTTTGCCGCAAGACTCCATGATTTCATACATATATGATATACAGTATATATACAGCATATATACAGTACATATACAGTATACATAGTGGCAAAGCTCTGCGCATTGTGGAAAAACTCTCTATCATTTTATTATGTGCTGCAATACTGCTGTGTTATTTTTATATATATATATTAATATTAGGACCTGCTTTAGCCTCTTTGTCTGTCAGGCGCTAGAGCTATTTCTAAAAATCCCAGAGCTATTCCTAAAATCCATGGGGTACAGCCCAATATGAATTAGAGCTATTTCTAAAATTTTCTGGAAATCTTCAGAGCTATTCCTTAAAAAATGACAAATCACCAGAGCTATTCTTAAAATTTTTGACAAATCATCAGAGCTAGCCCCAAAACCTTGACAAATCACCAAAACTATTCCTAACATATTCCTAACTCTTTGGGGCCTGGCGGAAAAGCTAGAACTTCCCATTGCAGTAGGAGGTACTTCCCAAAAACTTTGCAAATTTGTCAGGGCTGTTGGAAAAGATCACCGGAAGCCACCAAAGCTAGCGCTAAGTTATTCTCATTTTTTTTTACGGAATTACCATGGCTAGTCCTAAATATTGAAAAGAACCACCAATGATATTCCGAGAGAACCAACAGAGGTAGTCCGAATCAGGATGTGTGTTGATTGAATTGTTGGAGCGGCTTCGAGCTGTAAACATATATTCAGTAGAACTTGTGAGAACATAAACAGAGATGCGGACTCAAACATATGTTTGGACATTGCAACTATAGATTACAGAAACCATTGCTTACAAAACGCATGATGCAATCTGCAAAATAGAAGATTGAGCATGCTGTGGTTTCCAGACAAGTTTTCGCAGTCTTGAAACAAAAAATGTCTATCAAGTATAAAGCAGGCAGGTGTTTTAAGATCTAGAGCCAAAAGCTTTTGAAAATAACTCTAGATTTACACTCTGTGTTGTTGCAATTCAGATTTAGCCGCAACTAATTGACCTGCAACTGCTGAATCGTTGCTCACATCTATAGAGTAGATGAAATTGGTCTTTAATATCCTGTGTGCCTTTTATCTCGTCAAAGATTTCAACATACAATGAAACTAAAACTTGCCAAAACAAACATTCATAAGCTAAAACTTATTTTGTAGTCAAACATGCAACTTATCCAAAGGGTACATTGAACTACATAGAATGTGTGAATTTAGGTCAAGCGTACAGCATGCTAAGGAATGGTTCTGAGCGGTTTAGAGCGGTTCCTAAACCTGTTTTTAGAAATAGCTCTAAATAGCTCAGAGCGGTTGAGAACTATTTCTAAAGAAACATGTATTTCCTATAAATTTCTTCAAAGCGGTTCAGAGCGGTTTAGAGCGGTTTCTAAATTCTCGACATTTACAAATCGTTTACAAATACTTCCGAGCGGTTCAGAGCGGTTCAGAGCTATTTCTAAAACTCGGTTTTAAAAATAGTTCTGAACGGCTCAGAGCGGTTCGGAGCTATTTCTAAATTTGGTTTTTCAAAATTGTTCTGACCGGTTTGGAGCAGCTCCTTATGACCCCTATTTGCAACATACCACGTTCTTTTTTAAGTTCCAACTAAGCTACTATCCTCAATTTCAATCAATTCATGATTATAGTTTCAGTCACATCAGACAAGCTCACAGTCAAACGAAACCTTTGTGCACATGATATACTACCAATAGCATTTGAAATACCACTACATACCACTTGCGTTTACAATCTTACTTATTTTTCTTGCCTGGGGCACTTCATCTTTTTATAAATGAAGCAAACCCCAAACTTTTGGGCCAAATCTAGTCAAACTAGATCACCTCATCGGGATTGAGTTACATGAGCCACTAAGCAGCCACAACTTAACCTCCCTCTCTCTTTCTTTCCTGCATGGATTTGGTGTACTTTCCTGGGCCGTGGCCTTGCTTCCCCCAGTTGTTCGTCCCTCCAAAAACGGAATTCATCATGTAGCATTGGCGCCAAATTAAGCCGACAAGAGGAAACCAAAAAAATGGAATAGCTCTGAGGATTTCCCGTTATTTTTAGGAATAGCTCTGAGGATTTCCCAATACTTTTAGGAATAGCTCTAGGTGTTTAGGAACCGCTCTAAACCGCTCTGAATAGCTCTGAGCTACCCAGAAACCATGCGATTTTGGATTGTGGGCACGCGATTTGTACGGCGAACCATGGGGACTTATTTAGGTTTTGTAGAACAACACTATCCCGGAAGCACCAGACTTTCGGGAATGGAACGACCTTATCCTGGAATGGAAAGGGAAAACCAAGCCCCACTTGAACTTCTAGGATACATCAGGTACGAACTGAGCTTCAATGAGTGTTGACGAATTTGATTCNAAATACCTCCCCATTTTTTTTTGCCTGGGGCACTTCATCTTTTTATAAATGAATTCAACCCCAAACTTTTGGCCAAATCTAATCAAACTAGATCACCTTATCGAGATTGAGTTACATGAACCACTAAGCAGCCACAACTTAACCTCTCTCTCTCTTTCTTTCCTGCATGGATTTGGTATACTTTCCTGGGCCGTGGCCTTGCTTCCCCCAGCTGTTCGTCCCCTCCAAAAACGGAATCCATCATTTAGCATTGGCGACAAGAGGAAACAAAAAAAATGGAATAGCTCTGAAGATTTCCCACTATTTTTAGGAATAGCTCTGAGGATTTCCCAATATTTTTAGGAATAGCTCTAGGTGTTTAGGAACCGCTCTAAACCGCTCTGAATAGCTCTGAGCTACCCAGAAACCATGCGATTTTGGACGGTGGGCACGCGATTTGTACGGCAAACCATGGGGACTTCTTTGGGTTTTGTAGAACAACACTATCCCGGAAGCACCAGACATTCGGGAATGGAACGACCGTATCCTGGAATGGAAAGGGAAAACCAAGCCCCACTTGAACTTCTAGGATACGTCAGGTACGAAATGAGCTTCAATGATTGTTGCGAATGTGATTCACAATGTAAGGTCCCAGTGGGAGATTGATGAAAGGATGGCTTACAATGAGCCGGTTTGGTCAAGAGGAAAGTTTGGCTTTAGATAGTAGAGTCCGGTAGAGTCATAGTCGATCGTCACTTAGTCAGTTGTGGGCCAAAATATGTTGCGTAAATATAGGGTCAAAATTATTTAAGCACAAGGTGCAGTCCTGTTGAAGAGCAATAGGGTCAAGGTCGGTCGGTATCAGTATGAAAACGTGTATCTAGATGGTATTGTTTTCTTTGATAGGTTGTGGTATTTGGGGGTTTATAGTTTTATACACACTTGATGTTCGCACTTGACTTCCAAGCGCTTATAAAATCACAAATGATGATTCCACTGGGTTTTTAGATACAATTTTGGTGAACGACATGAGTCCTCACATGTCCTCATAATGATCAACACTACAAACACAATGGAGGATGTGATTAGTAGTTGGAGGTATAGGGAGTATGCGGCAGGCTTAGTCCACATGTACCTATGGTTTAACAGTAGCCACAGCCTCTATGAATTATTTGCGTTGGGAAAGCTTAGATCAAACAAATTGGTTTTGGCCACATTTAAACAGCACTGGTCATGGAACCATCGCGACTCTCAACAAGACAGGACGCCAATATCTCTAGGGCCCTCACGTATAGATTTGTGTGCAGCGCATCGCAAAGTCCAATACAATCCATTCAAAGGCAAATTATAGTCATAACCACACAGAATGCAGCTTGATTCTGATGGTGTGTCAGTAGCTATGGCGATAGCTCTTCAGCCAATTGCTTTGCCTTCTCTTCATCTTCCTTTTGCTTCTCTTCAGCCAATCGCTTGGCCTTTTCTGCATCTACCTTTTGTTTGAGCTCCTCCAAGCGCATGGCTTCCGCTTGCAGTTCCAACTTCATGTTCTCATGGGCGAGGCGTTCCCTCATCACTCTTCCGTTCCTTCTCTTCCTTGGCAGCTTTCTCACGAGCCTCTTCCTGCAGGTGAAAAATGATAGGTGCATGGAGGAATGTGGAAATCAAGCTATCTACCAAAAAAACAAAAATCAGTACTACAAACCAAAAGTTAGGGAGGAATGTTGAAATATCAAGATTTGATCAGTTGAACACCGGGCTGAATGTTCAAACGGACCCAGGTAATTGCACCCAGGTGGTGATTGTAGGGCATAGGTGTCACATATTTGTCTGCATGGCCCAGCACCCAGGCATAGAACTTCTTGTTGGTGTCATGGTTGAAGACTTTGCTAAGATCACTCACACGATGATGCTCAAACTGGTCGACTATCATCTGGTGTGTCAATGGAATCACATCAATAATTGAGGCTTCTCCGATGACTGTCTTTGACCCTTTCAGGATAATGCCCACTGGACCACGCATCGAACACCTCTTTGTCCTAATCTCCCATGTCTTGATGCCATTGATAATCATGGTTGCATATGGGTCTTTTACAATGAGCCCCAAAGATGGAAACGATTGGGATGGTGTGTATGTGTCCATGTGATGCTCCCTCTCTTCTAGCTCGTGGTCCTCCTTCAACTTCTCGAGCTCTTTATTCACCTTGTGGACACAACAATTGAAAACATGGTGGAAAAATTTGGCAGCAAGATCATAGAAGGCATATGGTTCACTCAAACATTCCCAACGCAACAGGACAACTTAAAAAAGAAGCAGCCTCCTCCTCGAATGGCAGTGATGGTAGGGCCTCCACATGACAGGGCAACACATCCTTGTTCTCTACATGTTGCCAAACGCTCCCAGGCTTCATCCATCGTCGTAGATCCGATAATGGATATTTGGTATTTCCAAACTTGCAGGGTGAGAGACACCAACATTGTTGAAAACATCGGTCACCCCCCTCCCCCGAAACCCTATCCCCCACCCACCCACCCAACCCCGCCCCCCTGGAATAGCCCTCTCTCTGTCATAGATGTAAGACTACCCACGCAAAGAACAAGGCCCCCCTCTCCCAGACCTCTTCCTTCCCAACACAACAATACCCCCTAAAGTGAATTGCGACACCCCAAGTCGTAGAGTTTAGGGTTTAGGGTTTAAGATCGAATTGTATTGTTTTAATTCGTTTGCCTTTTTTATTCAACCCTTCTGCCTGGGTCTCAACCTGTGTCTCCCCAAGAGTTGCTGCAGTGCAGATCGATTGTTGGGTTTCCAAAGCCACCAAAGGCCCTGGAACAACAGAGGCCTGAAGGCCTGCTTGCACCACACCGAACGCACTGGATTCAGCTGCTGCATCCATGGAGTCTAGAAGCTCCTGTTTAACATGCACTGCAGACATGAGTCAAAATGTTGTTGCTCCCTGAGCCAAAATGATTTTCCTGCATGTTGCACAACAAATTGCAAGATGATTGAATCATCAAGTTGAAGATACTGCAAGAATTTCAAGATGATTCATTCATCAAGTTGAATATCTTAACAATTGATGTTAAGTTTGGTGGCACAAAACACCCGTGACTTTCCGTGACCCAAAATACATCCTGCTTGTGAATGCCTTCTTAAAAAGCGTGACTTTCCGTGACCTTCCGTGACCCTATGTTAAATTAAAATATCAACAACTATATGTATATATTATTAACAAATAAACATATAAAACATATTTAAATATACTAACAACATACAAGTTATCAAAGACTATAAACAAAATATATAAACACACTATATCCTATATATCTATTAAAACAAAACATTTAACAAAACAACATGTTGACAGTATTCTGCTGCACAAATGACTCTGATGTTTTTCGCGCAAATGTCTCTTAAGGATCAACTGGAGCTGAGCTGCACACCACAGTTACTGATGTTCTGTTGACACCATGCAATGGTGGCTTCAAAATGACGTTGCATGGGATCAAATGTGTTCCCACCTAACACATACGCGATAAGTTTGTCAACAATGATGTCCTTCCCAAGGTTCCCAGTGGGGCGTAGCATCTCTAGATGTCGTTGTGTCCTGGCTGAAACCATTGGCACCCCCACATTGAGTGTGTCAGGAAATGGGTATCACTAATGTTCAAACGTTGCATCAAAACAGGCCACTAGTACCCTGCACTCCGAAGATAGTGCTTGTTGTGAGACCACCATTCGAAGATCGACTGCCCAAATGCCACTCGATACTCCTGGATGCGTGTTCCAACTACATGACTTGCAATTGTTTCTTGCAAAAGGCTGTCCTGGGTGGCATGAAGACCTTCAGCCCCTTGCACACGACGCCTTCCCAAAGAGTCTTCATACCTCAAAGGTCCAAACATGTGCAACTCTAAAGCTTCAGAGTAGTGGACTGAGATCCGTACACAATGGCAGTTGGTGGCTGAGAAATGTCCCGTTGATGATTACCCAGTGGGACCTGCAAGTCCATGACAACAGGGCAATATAGATGAATAGGTTTCTGGGTTGGTGCACCAAAACGGCCAAGATCGAAATCATGTTGATGCATTGTTTCCTTTCGGCTCCCCAGAAGATGTATCCAAGCTTGCATCACAGGTTGCGCCATAAGGACAGATCCACGGGGTTGTTCAAGAGATGGCACTGATCCACGGAGCCAACATACCATAGAAAGTGCTGCCTGTGGACAGTTCAAACGCGCCATATTTTCCTATACAACAATCTTTACTACAACTCCTCAAATCTCTTTAATGCCTTGTGATTCAGAATCAAACCAAGATACTGTTGTCAACGCAAGACGGCTGCCTTCCGCCACATATGCAAGGGACTCACGCCCCAGTGGAAATGCAATGCTTCTTTGGTGAGTTCCGGAATTTATCCAACAGAAGCTCTTACAAACTATACCAAAATGCGCAAGACCTCCTGTCTCGAGGTTCCAGACAGACCATACTGCCAGAACGATGCCCATGGGCTCGTCCAAATCGTGAGCCCCCGAGCGCTCGATGTCGAATGCTTGAGCTGTGCACTTGGAAGTGAACGCGGATGGGATGTGCCCCACACCCGCGAAAAATTCAACACAGTGGACACGTGGCATATGTTCCTCAGATGTGCACACTTGCCACATGATGTTGAAGTCAAGTGTCAGGTACAACTATTTTTGTGATTATGCTGGAAACCCCAATGAGAAACATTGCAACGGCACCAAATTACGCAAAGTGGCATCCAGGTCTGTAAGGCTCTTGTAAAGCATGCTCCACATGCACAGCTCCACTACCGATGGTGGTACGCCCTGCGTCATGAAGCCGTACAATTCGCGAACCAGAACAAAGTCACTCATTCTGAGTGCCTGTGCCAGAAGTCGATGCCGAGAGTGCGGC
Organism: Breviolum minutum Mf 1.05b.01; assembly: GCA_000507305.1. Lineage (NCBI taxonomy): Eukaryota > Dinophyceae > Suessiales > Symbiodiniaceae > Breviolum > Breviolum minutum. The sequence goes on from DF242530.1 coordinate 23,221, forward strand.
ATGGTGCTAAGTGCAAGAAAAATCCCGTAGAACTTTGTAAAACTCCATAGAACTGAGATTGTCCGATTGGCAAACCTGTTCAATTCTCAATCTGATGATGCCAACTTATATGGTGCCCATTTGTCTGTCTATATACATGGTGAAAAAGTTGCGGAAGATGGGTGCATGCGTTTCAAGTACAAAGCACATTCTTTCACAGAAAGCAGGTCCAAAACGCAAAACATGGAAGTCCAAATCTTCACATCATCAATGGGAGGGCACTTGTTCGGGATCTGTCTCGGTTGATGCTGTGCTTAAGTGTCGCGACCTGCAATTGAATGACTGCATGTTTGACAAAATCAGCCACTCACTGCCTTGCCATGTCAGTGATTTTCAAGTGCACTAAGGTGATGCAATCCAAGTAAGCTTCACGCCAGTTTGGCGCAATCTAGAATGTGTATATTGTGATGTTGGCACCGTTTCCATTTGGTGGGAAACATGCAACCAAACACTTGTTCAGACTCTTCTGGTTTCTTGTGAAGATTGAAACTCTACAATGTGCCATCTTTTTTTCTTTCACCAAGCAATTCCCAACGCTCACATCCTCATAACAGGACAGGGCAACTGAAAGAGCTCACCCGAAGGCTTCAACACTTGGGGATGGTAGCATGGGACCGATATCATGGGGCACAGCTGGGATGTCGCAAGGCAAAAAATGAAGTTCTTGTCAACTTGTTCAAAACACAATCCCACATGACCAACGGTCCCTCGGGCCAGCTGCGCAATTTAACTATGACGTTGGCGCGATGCCCTTGTAAGCAGAGATAGCGGCCACAGCATCCTCCCTAGTCATGGTGCCTTCATTAAGGCTTTGGACTGTACTTTCAATGATACTACCAGCATCATCTTTGGTTGACTCTGTCAACTGCACAATCTGCTTCTGCGCAACAGTATCGTAGATAGCGTAAGTCAGGAACACCTTTTCATCCTTGCCTTTGCGTTTGTGAATCTTCACCAAGAAATCGCGTTTGTCTTTCCCGGCTGGAGTACGTTTCTTCTCCTGTCGCAGATCCGCGGCTAACTGGAGCTGATCTTTGGGAAGAACAGGCTCTGGTGGGTGATGTTGCAATGACTCTGCAATCTCCTCAATTGTCAATGAACAAAGAATGGGTGCCCATGCACATGCTAAAGAATGCAGTGATAGGCAACCACACAGAACACAATCTACGTCCAAAAAATGCAGCCTTCCAAAAACGTAAAGCTCTCATGGGAAACGTGGCAAGTGGATCCCCTATATCAAAAACGATGATCAATGCCACAGCTATCCATACACAGGTATGAAAGCAAACTTTGCATATATTGTCAGTGGTCCAATGGCCAAATCTATTTGAAGGCTTTTGGGATTATTTGAGATGATGTTCGGTGACATACGCAGGTACTGAATGATAAAGGCGAGCATTGTCTAACTCTTCAAAACCGCTGGAGATGCTGGCCTGTGGAGCTTTCTGGCCGTCCTGCAAATGTGCTGTGATGGCATCCCATGAACAGCACTGGACGGGTATCCCAACACTCATCCTTGAAACCACTCATGATACAACAAAGTCAAAACTGGTCACACTGCAAGTCTCCTCTGGCTTGGCAGGATGCTCAACCTTGGATCCACCAGCTGCCTGCAAGAAAGACAGGCTGACAAAAATTTGCTCGAGCAAAACAATCTCAAAACAAAAACATCAAAGGACATTGGGCAAACATGCATGTGTTTGTGTTCTCAATGGCCTGAGGTACCTCTGCTGCAGGGCTTTCCTGGCAGTCATCTTGTGAAGCAGTCATGATTTTCAACCAAATAGAAGGTTTGGGGAGGTGTGTAAAACAACCCCAAGTTTACACACCACAAAAGTGGTCAAAAGGGGTTCACGGACCGACAGGTCCGGAAGGTCAGGTGTGGTGTGTAAAGTGGGGGTCGTTTTACACACCTCCAAAACAGGTAGAAAGCATGTTCCCCAAACCGGCACCCTGATGAACACCGATTTTTGGGGTCAAAAAGTTTCATCCGGCATGGCAAGATGCCCAACCTTGGATCCACCAGCTTCCTGCAAAAAAGACTGGCTGCCGAAAATTGGGTTTGCCTTCTCCAACAAAACAATCTCAAAACAAATATACATCAAAGCCCATTGGGCACACATGAGTGTGTTTGTGTTCTCAATGGCCTGAGGTACCTCCACTGCAGGGCTTTCCTGGCAGTCATCTTGTGAAGCAGTCATGATTTACATACAAATACAAAAATGTGATCCTCAAGCAAACAAGTTTCAACCAAAAACAGCCAAACACATTCTAAAAAACTACGGGCTTTTGTGTCCTCAACAGGTTTGCCACTCAAAGCATCTTCACGTCCATGTGATGGAAGGGCCTCCTGACAGTCATCTTCCAAACCAGTCATGATTTAGCAAAGGAGAAAAAGGTTACACTGCAAGGTGCCCAACCTTTGGATATTGTGGATCCTTCCAACGAGGAGGAGGCAATACTTTTTTTGGAGCCTGCAAAAAAGACTGGCTGCCGAAAATTGGGTTTGCCTTCTCCAGTAAAACAATCTCAAAACAAATACATCCAAGCACATTGGGCAAACATGAATGCGTTTGTGTTCTCAATGGCCTGAGGTACCTCCACTGCAGGGCTTTCCTGGCGTTCATCGTGTGAAGCAGTCATGATTTACAACCAAATACAAAAATGTGATCGCTGCAAGTCTCCTCCTCCATGGCAAAATGCGCACCGCTGGATCCACGCGCTTCCTGCAAAACAAAGAGGCTGACCAGAATGTGGCCTGCCCTCTTGAGCAAAACAAGTTTCAACAAAAACAGCCAAACACATTCTAAAAAACTACGGGCTTTTGTGTCCTCAACAGGTTTGCCACTCAAAGCATCTTCACGTCCATGTGATGGAAGGGCCTCCTGGCAGTCATCTACCAAACCAGTCATGATTTAGCAAAGGAGAAAAAGGTTACATTGCAAGGTGCCCAACCTTGGATCCGCCAGCTTCCTGCAAAAGAGACTGGCAAAAAATGTGCTTTGCCTTCTCACAGTTACAAGGAAGCACACCATGAATACATGCATGTGATATCATGCGATTGTGTCCTTAACATGCACAGTATCACTGGAAGCAACACGTGATGCTGGAGGGGTCTCCAAGCAGTCATCTTTCTAACAATTTGACAACAGCATTGTGCCACATCATGCCGTGCATCTTAAAACAAGCACATCCCAATGTAAAACAAATCTGTGGTGCAAGGCCTCAACTTCAGCTTTTGGGAGCTTTGGAAGATCTTCCTGCAGCTGTGCAATGAAAACATGAAAACTATTTTGGCTCATGAATCTGTAGCTTCTTCTGCAAGATATCACTCTAGCACGAGGCACACTCTGGACACATCTCCTGGTCACTGTCCAAAACAACCACTTTGCCCTGCAGGTCACGCACCACCGATGCACCTGCATAGTGCAGCAGAAGTGGTGGAAACATGGCTATGGAATCACAACAATTATTGATAGGCCAGGTAGTTAAGCTAGGCACGTTTCTGCTCAATTTTCTCAAGAGAGTTTGGTGGTGGGTTGTCAATCACAGCATCAACGCCCACGTTCCATGCCAACGCAATTCGCTCCACCTGCACCATCATTTTCTGAAATTCAATCATTAGCTATACATATACAGGAACTCCTTATGTCTGTAAATATACCTGGCCTCTGCAGCATCATCATCTCTCGTATCGGATGGTGTCTCATCTATCATCGCAATGACTTCCAGAAGTTGAGGGTCCCTTTGGGCACAGGGAGGCCAACCAATGAGTCCATCTTTCTTGGCGAGGTGTTTCCATGCCCTCCATGTCTTTCGCAAGTTCCTGAATGCAAAAACTTCTGTGCAAGTTCCTGACTGCAAAAAAATCTGTGAAAAACAAATGGTGCAATACATAGCATCAACACTGCTGCTTTCATAAATATTTCAAACTCGTGTTTGCTGCATATGAGAACTTCTGTTTCCAACATAACCATTGTGCAACTTGGCAACTGCATGAGTGCTTTCAAATCAAGAGAAAGCACTGACGCTGTCTTATCGTCTATGTTCTTGGTGTGCTGCAAGAAGATCTTCATCAAAACCGCTGCAATCCTGAGTTGCCAGGGCTGGGGACTATACAGGAAATGTTAACTACAGATAAAACATGTGACAGACTGGCTTCAGATCTCTACCTCAATGTGTGATGTCTGCTGTACTCAGAACGGCAGTGTGGCAGCCTAGTTTCGAATCTGCGTGGATAATCTGAGATGGGCTTTCAGAAACAAGTTCCTTCAGGATCCACAGGTTCTGTTTCACCATGAGCCTTGTAATTGGCGTGGCATCATCTGCTGCCTTTGAAAAAAGTGCCACAGCATCAGCATTCAATTTGTTCACGGCAATTTCAGGCATCTGGCAGCGACCAACGATAGCTGCTATCTCTTCAGCTGTCAGTTTTTTCTCCATAGACCCTGATGGCCTGCCCATACCCCTTTCCATCTGCAAAATCAATGCTTGACAGCTGAAAAAAAGACCACCTTGTGATATGTGCAGTGGCAGACAATGACACTGGCACTTGAAACAAATGAAAGTGCTATGCAGGTATGCGTGCAAAATCCATTCAACATCCATTTCCACATCTAGAGCGCCTTGCAAAAGCATGGCACGTTTGCGCCCCATGATCGCCTTGCACACATGCTGTTTATGAAAAACATCTCTGTAGCCTTAACATATTGCTGCAATGATTCCTCGCCTTGCACACATGCTGTTTATCATCTCTTTAGCCTTAACATATTGCTGCAATGATTCCTCGCCTTGAAGTGCAATGAATCACCTGCACCATCCAATGGTGCCCCACGATCGCCTTGCACACATGCTGTTTATGAAAAACTTAACATATTGCTGCAATGATTCCTCGCCTTGAAGTGCAATGAATCACCTGCACCATCCAATGGTGCAAAAATCATCATGCAATCATCATGCAAAAAAAAAAACATCAAATACTTTGAGTGAAACTAAAATGGAACAGACTCGACCACTTTTGAATTCCGATTCAAAATGACCCAGCCTTGAGATATTCATAGGAGGAAAAGTTGCTCCAAGCCCTGTCCTAGGCAACACAAACTGAGGACAAACCACACTCAACGCTAATGAATAATGACAAGCAATCTAACCCAAGCTGCCTCTCTGGATTTCATGAATATTGTTTTATTTGTTTTATCTTTGCACGTGTGTCCTCACTTGGATGTATGGAGATGCATGCATGTTGACAGGACAGCACTTAGAACTTCCATCCAGGCTGGTAGATCCCATCTTTGATGTCGATGGAGTTTTTTGCCCATTAGTTGGATAGTGGTTATATTCGCTTGTGGAGGGTTGAAGAGTTTTCTTCACCTTAAGATTTCACATAGAACCTTTCAGGATGGACAAGAGATTCCTTTTGGAAGCTTATGATTTTTTGGGATATTGCACTTACATGTTGATTTTTGTGGGGGATGTATGTCAAATGTGCCTACGATAGGCTTAAACGCCAACGAGCAAACCACCATTGATAAGAAGTCGTTGTCTCTGGATAACCTTACAGATACTTGTCACTTGTGGATCAATCTGTCACGTGAAGGAGGGTAATCCTTTCAAACATGAGTTTCTGCCACCATGATTTTCGGTTAGTGAAGATTTTATGAGAATTTGGTTCCCAGACAGCCACAAAACAACCACCAACCAACCAACAACCAGCCTTGGGTTCACATTCAACCCCAAGAGAGGCTTGGGTTTGATTTCTTGTGATTGTTTGTTTACACTTTGTTTGGTCTTACACGGATTTTTGGAGATAGACATTAAAACTGCACACACACTTTGACAAGCAATCAAACCCAAGCCTCTCTATAGGACAGTGGGATGCAAGCAATGGAAGGCAAGTTAGGATACAATGGCCACTGTTTCTCTTTAACACATCGGGATGTTTGGCGGCCACAGTTTTTCTTCAGCGTATTGGGGTGTTTAGGCAAAAGTGCATTTGACACCAAGGTGTGGTGGAAAAAAACAAATGCTGGGCGATTGTGGTTGCATCAGCTCTTTAAAGAGTTCTGAAGCCACCATGAAAAAAAGGCCAATGTGAAGTGCATTTGACACCAAGATGTGACAAATGCTGGGCGATTGTCAGCTCCTGAAAAAAAAGTTCTGAAGCCACCATGAAAAAAAGGCCATTGCGAAGCCATGCGCCTATGGAAAAAAGAAGCCACTCGGTCATCTAATCGAAATCAGCCGTTTCCACTTCTATTGTGATGTAACCTCCAGTGGCGAATGGAAAGAATGCAATGTCCATACTATCGCAAGTCTAAAAAGATCCTACTCAAAACGCCTGACAGAAAATTTTTCACGTTGGATAATGTGGCTAGTGAGCAAATACAAGAAGGGACATATACAAAACTACATATGTATGTACTGCAAACTACCTTGGGAAAAAGAAGAGACAATCCCCAAAAAATCTTCAAACGCTATGCAAAGCCAAACCACCATCCTCGTGCACTTCAAGGATGCGAACAGCCCCCGGATCAGTCTGACGGCTCCACTTCATCGCAATGTTCTTGTTCTCCTTCTTCGTCTGCAACTCCTGCTTCCGTTTGCGGTGCTTCTGAATCTTCTTCTGCAGGTCCGCCTCCTTTTTGGAGAAGTAGATCTTGGAAGTGCCGACATGCTTCGAAGTGTTGATGGAAGCGTCTACCTTTTTGGAGAAGTTGATCTTGGAAGTGTCCACGTGCTTGTCAACCATGGAAGTGTCCACCATGTCCTTGGAGGTGTCGTCTGCCACTTCTTCGACTGGATGCATTTGGAGATCATCATCCATGTAACTTTTCTCAAGTCTGATCTCCTCATCGCTGTCCCATTCGTATTTCCAATTGCTGGCAACGACGTATTCCACCACCGGTTCCTTGATCACCTCCTTCTGATCCGCAAAAAACTCGCACCAGTCAGGAGTGACAGGCCCTTGACAAAACAAGGAATCCCAGTGCTCCTGCAGCTGTTCTCGTCTCTTTTGCTCTTCAATCTTCCATCGCAATGTCATGACAAAAAAACTATATGTATCTTAAATCTCATGGATCTCATGGACGCTTGGATGTTACCATGTTCTTCCACGTCAAAGTGCTGGATGTGGGGATTGAAAGGAGGATGTGGGATTCTAGTAAATCATGGTTCTAATCATGTCCACGTTTTTTGCCTCGCTGTTGCCATGGAAAACTGCGGTTTGCAAAGTTCATTCATGACGTTCAATTCAATGATGCACAGAAAACTCAAGTTGAATAAGGGATGCAGCATTTGGGCCCTGACGATTTGAAGCCACCGCGGTGCACTCTGCATGATGCACACAGGAAAGGCTATGTATAGAGTCTATGCTTTGTGAGGTCTATATTTGATGCACACATTCATGGTGCATGCGTTGGTGGACCACCATTCGCTGAAAAATGTTTTGCCATGTGATTCCAGTTTTGTAAAGTTAAGCACATGGACATGTTAACGTCTTGACTTAAACATATGCATGCATGACAGGTCATGCAGTGTGCCTTATCTTCATCCACCCTGCAAATGGCACTGGCCATGGACAAATTCGGCGTGGGCGAAAACAAGGTGAAACTGCAAATCAAAAATGAAATAAAATTAAGCACTTGGTCCACACGAGAATTTTGTTTTTGACATGAGCACTGGCCAATGACTCTATGAACTTGTTCTCTTTTTCAAAATGCTCATACGATATGTGCATGTGCCCACCGATCTTTCCCACAAAAGCTGCCGTAAAATGATGCTTTACATTCTTTTGGACATCTCCAGCCAAAAAAAAACGTTCTTATTTCCCCATATGTTACTTGATCATCTGCTCATATTGCAAATTGCAACCCAAAATGCACTGAGCTGAAGCAAATATTAAGCATTGCAAGATGTACGTGGACATGGTGGACACCAAGAAAAATGGTATGGAAAAAAGGCAGCATAACCATTTTCAAAGTAGCAGTATGCCACAGTTCTAGTTAACTCCAGTAGCAGTAGCAGCAGCAATATCAACAGTAGCAGTATGTCACAGCAGCAGTATGCACTTTCTGAATCAAATCACAAGTTTCAAGCATAGCACTTCTCAAATACAACCTTGGCCAACATACAACTTTAGCCAAAATACAACTTCAAACAAATACAACTTTTTGCCATCATACAACTTGTCACCTCAAGAAACAACCCGGGTTGTAAAAATAACAACTTCAGGCCATTCGGCATCTCCAGGAATTTCAGGGTCGTCTCGATTCCTCAACCCCTCAATAGTTCCATTGGTTTTCTCATAAACTTCTTTCAATGGGAATTCTATGGGTTCAACGATGGTGACAACTTCGGTGATGTGAGGGTCAACCGCTCTCAATGGCACTTTCTCCATGTCGAAAGCAAGGGATAATGTTGACATTACTTCTAAAGACCATACCAACATTTTCCGTCCCCATTTCAACCCAGAGTTCAACACATAACCAGCGAAAACACTTGGACTGAATTTCGATGGAGCTTCTGCTTTCCTTGCTTCACTAGGCTTGAAGTGTACCTTAGCCCTGAAAGGAATCATCTTGCCCTTAAATGCCTCTTTATGCATCTTTTCCCACGCACTTCCGTCTTCCAATCTCTCAATGTTCAAGGCATGGCTCACATATTCGACTGCGTACGGCCAAAAACATGCTGGGAGACCTGCGTGCAAAAGACATGTCGAAGCGGTATCGATGATGAAAAGATTGTTCCTTTCCGCTATGCCGTTGGTTACACTTCTCCCTGGCAATGACTTGTCCAACGGAATGCCTAGTTCGCGCATTGCTGCCTCAAACGAAGGTGCGCTGTCGGAGTATGCACATACGACCTTTCGATCACCTATGAAATTCTTGATTGCTCTCACTACTACAGTTTCAGTGGACTTATCAGGTACCGGTAAGCCGAGTACCATGCCCGTGAATCTGTCATGAATTACCAGCAGTTCTTTATGTTCTCTCCAGCCTACCTCCAATGCTTTTCCCATGTCCACGAAGTCGAAGGTGATCAGATCACCAAACTTGGAAAGCTTTCTTTTGAATGCACCTTTCCGTGTCTTGAAATGTCTCATTTTGGCTCTGATACATGAATCACAATATGGATTACTGTACCGATGAGTCATTAGGTGATCCAAGGTTTTCGCTTCCCTTTTCAATGAACCTGGTTTAGCATATCTTGGCGCTCCATGATCGACACCTACTTCTATAATACCATCATGATCCCCGTCAGGTCTGGCTTCTGGCTCTGGTGGCCTTTCACCTTCACCGATTTCGGGTTCAACTCCGCGTTCCTCGATTTCCTCGTCGGACGATGGTGCATATCGATCGTCGTCTGGCTCTTCTCCGGCGGCTGCAGCTGGCTGTTTCCCATTTTCTTCCAATTCTTTGCTCTTCAACTTGCCAATCAATGATTCTAAGTGATTGATGATCTTAGTGCGATTCTCCTTCAACTCACTATCCTTTGGGACTTCTCCAGAAATCAGGTATGGAATGCCCCCATCAACTTCTAGGAAAGTGCAAATACCATCGTCGTTGATCATTGCAGGTTTCATGTCTTCACCTTTAGGCCATATAAAAGAATATCCTTCTTTGCTACATCTGCTTCCGATTGACAATACTGCAGGCGTTTGATTCAGCACCTGTAACTTGCATTGTCCTAATCCTTCATGATCCATGATCGTGATCTCATTGGAATCGGTTAGGCCATTCGCCGTCATGAATGTCATTCCCTCATTGTCGAGAAATGTTTCCAATCCTAACTCTTTGACCTTCCTCTGCGATATCAAATCATGACCACATCCAGTATCCATGATAAATCGTACTGATTTTCCTGATGATTCGGCGGAAGCACATGATTGTTTCTGGTTCTTCCTGCTACTTGACTTTACCACTTCTTCCAATGCTTCATCATTCTTCCATCATACTTTGACGTAAATGCCTTTTCCTATGATCACCTTGATTTCCGGTTTCCTTCCCATAATGTCATTGTTTAGGACTTTAGCTTTTGCCCTTGCTATCAACTGGTCCACTGCAGTTTGATGCTTGAATGTCTCGGATTCTAAGAAATCACCCTTGACATACCTGGGGCCTACTGTCCCTTTTCTTTGTACGCTTGGGTAACCCTGTTGTGTTTACCCCTACATCAATGTTGATCATTTCGGGTCTTCTCTTAATCTTCACAACCTTGTCCTTCCTAACATGACCATGTTTTCTTACTCTATGAACTCTTCCCGCTGCTACAGGAGATGGATCCTCATTGTCAGACCAATCAGAAAGATAATCATTGTTATGATCCCGTTTGACCTGAACTACCACGGCGGCTGCTTTGGCCTTCGCGGCAGCGGCTTTGGCTTTCCCTTTGGGAGCAGCAGCCTTAGCCTTTGCGGCCCCACCTTCGGCAGGTGCAGCGTTGCTGTCATGCTTGTAAGGACAATCCGTTCTATTGCACTGCCCTTTGGCAAAAAGGAAACACGGCTTTTCACTCTTCGGCTTGGGTGATGCGGATCTGTCAACCCTTGGGGTTCCTTTCCCATTTCCCGGTCCAGAACTGGAACCGCGAGGTCCTTTCCTCTTAGAATGGCTATACGGACAATCTTTCCCCTTTGAACATCCACCCTTCTGAAAGTGATAAACGCATGGAACGGTCTTCCTATCTACACTAGGCGACCTACCCCTGGGCCTGTCTTTGTCCTTATTCTTGCCCTTTCCTTTCCCCTTGTCGTACTTACCCTTACTTTTCTCATATTCACCATGTGCTTTCGGGTTTGGTTTGGTAAGTACGGGGGCTGCATTCTCAATCGCTTTTGGGGTAGCTTTCGGAGGTTCTTCCTTCTTTCCTGGCCTCTCCGCTGCTAAAGCTTTGGGGTTAGAAACAATCTGGTTTACTCCTCTCAACCTTTCGAGCCGATTCTTCTCTTCTCTTTCGGTGGCGATGGTCCTATTCATCATTTCCAACAAGTAATCATAAGTCTTTTCCGAATTGCCTTCAGGAAGTCTCTTATAATACCTTATGTCGAATGCCATAGAATTGGACACTTTTATCTTGTCGAACAGGATGTCCCTGAGAGCCATTCCTCGGGGTTTATCATCTTCCCTCATTGCAAACAAGATATGTAACCACTGACTCTTGAATAGGCTCAACTTGTTGTCTCCGGGGTATTGCAACTCGTACAAGTGTTTCCCAGTGAATGCCAAATCAGTGTGTGTGGCACTACGGAAGCTGTTAAGTATCATCGCCACGATTTGTCTTCCTCGAACGATTTCAGGTGGATCTTTCCTAGCCATATCTAATGTCATGACTTTGATTTCCATTGCAACTTCTCTACCGCTATCACCAGACGATGAAATCATTGCCTGAAGAGCATTTGCCAACTTAACATCGATGGTGGTAAATCTTGATCCTCCAGAACTATACTCATCCCTTCGATGTCAGGATGCATTTTGAACGCTTCACTCAACCATTGAATCCATACTTCTTGCTCGGTATCTGAGCATGCACTTAATACGTTCGACAACAACTGGCTTTTCCACCCGTCCAAATCATGCGATTTGGGCCAGGGCGGGACGATGACCTTATCGGCCTCTTTTCTGGAAATCTTGGACTTGTCGGATGATTCAGTCCGGCTGGCTTCAGCACGCTCGGTTTTGGCTTCGGAACGCTCTGCTTTTCCAGCCTCTGCTTCTTCATTTTCTTCATATCCTTCGTTTCCCCAGTTTAGTTCTTCATACAGCTGTTGGCAATATCCATGATATTCGTTTCTATCCTCCCTAAGCCTGTCCGTTTCGGATTCCAGGAATTTGATCTTCTTATCCCTTTCCTTTAACTCTTGATTAGATTCACGGTTCATGTACTCAATGTCAGTCAATTGTTTGAGAACCTTTTCACTTTTCTGCTCCTTGTTTTGGGCTTCCCGTTTAGCTGAATGCAACTCCAGGTTTGTATCGGCTAACGTGTCCCTTAATTCCGTGATCTTTGCTTCTTGTGAATCAGTATACGAGGCTTCATGATCGAGTCTGTCCTTCAATGCAGCAATCAAAGCATCTGATTGATGATCCTTCCCACTAGTTCCCCTAGTGACATCTTCATATCTTCCTTTGTACATCCTAGCTACAGTATGTTCGCTTTGTAGCAGGGCATCCAATTGCATTATCTCCGATTCGTATCTTCTGTTGGACTCATCAATCTTCATTTGTATGAAAGACATTACTTCCTCCTCAGTGAATCCAGCCCTCTGAACCTGCGATTCTCTTTGATTTTGAATAGTAGATTTTAGGCTCTCCAATTCCGCATGAAAGATAGCATGTCTGTCATTCATTGAACTCTGCATTAGGGATAATTCCGATTCATGATGCCTGATACTGTTTCTTTGAATGGCTATTTCATTGTTCATCATTTCATTCATGCTAGCCATTTCCCCTTCATTGCGAATCAAATGTGCTCTAACTTGAATACTTTGTTGCAACTCATTGTTTGCCATTGACAGTTCATGCCTCAACTTTGTTATTTCTTCACTCTGATGTCCTAAGTATGCTTCTGATCTCTGATTGACCCTGGCTAACTCCTCGCCGTATTCCAGATTTCTCTCTTGTAAAACTGCTTCAGCTCGGTTGCCTAGCTCAACCACTTCAGTAGCATACTCATTTCTTTGGGTTTCCAACATCTCGATTCGACGGATGCATCCCTGATCTTCAACGGTGAACGAAGATCGCATTTCGCTGATGATAGTCCGAGCATGATTGAACATATGAACTTCTTGAGATAGCTCTTGTTCTAGGTTACGTTGTCGGACCTCGGCTTCGACCCTTTGATTGTTCATCTCAGCTATGATTACCTCAGCAGTTAACTGCTTTTGAGTCAGTTCACTGATTTCTCGGCTCATAGCGGACTTCCTACCATTGGGGTCTCTTCCTGATCCTACAACATCCCTAGCGTTCTCATCACTAGTAACATCAGTGATTGGAATGTCCTGGGGTTCAGCATGTGGTGTTCTGGTTAACTCCCTTGGGGGTGAGCTCATTTGTAATGCCATCGACGGACTTACAGCCCTCCTTGGGGGTGAACCCACCAAGTTTGCCCCAGATATCCTTCCTCGTTCCCTTGAAATTACTTCCATGTTGTGTTGTCTTAACATTTCTTCCAACCTTTGATCAGCATCTAGCGGTTGTCCTGACCCGCTAGCGCCATCACTTCTTTTCGGGGATTTGGATGGATATGGAACCCTACTGGCACGACTATCGGTTCTCTTTGGAGGCCTTGATCTATCACTGACTTCATCTGCATTCACATTCATCGGTGCTTCTACCGCTTGTTGTTCTTGTTGGCTTTGTCTTATCACACTCCAAGACAGACTAGACCTACCTGATCTCCTATCAGTTAGTATACTGTCGGAGCTGATGCTCGCAACCGTTCGGTCACTGGCAGTAACAGTCTCGGCCGGAGCGGCAAAGTCCGGAGTCTCCGCAGGGGAGTTCGATGTGGACATTCAAGTAGGTGGTGAAATACCAACCCACTTGTTTGCCCTTGTTGGATCTCACAACTCTTTGGTTATGTAATCGACACAATACGGCTGATAACCTGTCAAGAGGTATGACACCGGTATAATCGCCTACTAGGTCAATACTGTGATAAGATATGTCAATGATAGATGCAAGACTCTCCCAGTTCACGCACACTTTTGGACCTACTCTCGCTAAGTAGACAGGTCGGTGCCTTGAGCCGAATGAGGAAAGAGATTGGACATCATATGTACATGTTATGTACATATATATGAGTTATGTACATATATATGACTCACGTGTGGCTCCAGTTCTATTGACATGCACAACCATTCTTTAGAGGAAATTGGCAGGGGGATGTTATAAGAAACACTCAAACGGCGAAGCCAAACCCACAGCTAGTGCTATGCCAACACAACCCAAACCGCGCATCGTTGCATGATCACCATGCAGGACTGCATGTGCGCCATCATTAAAGCCTTGGATGAAGGATTCATGATGTGTCTGGTCATAGGACGCCAAAACCTTGTAAAGCGATGGGAAACCTCAAAAGCGATACCCCCTCTTAGATTCATCTAATATGACTGTGTGGATTGTAATATGAATTATGAATAATTTGTTATATCAGTTGCGGCTGCACGCACGCTCAGTGTCTGGTTCAAAGCATTCTGGCAAAGCCATACAAGGGAAATGGCTGCACCGGTAGTACTGGAGTAGTACTTTGTAGCACGGAGTAGTACTGGACTACTGGAGTAGAACTTTGTAGCACGGAGTCCTACTGGAGTAGTATTGTAGCTTCCGTGCAGTACAAAGTGCTACACCATAGAATCTCGCAAACTACGCGTCTGCTGGAGCGATACCAAACGATACCAAGCGATACCCTAACATGTCGTATGTGACCACAGGCCCACGAGCAACGGAAAACAAACGCAGGTACTAGTCCAAGTACTACTCCAGTACTACTCCGTACTACACGTACCACCCCAGTACTACCCCGTACTACAAAGTACTACTCCACTACTACAAAGTACTACTCCAGTACTACTCGGTGCTACAAAGTACTACTCCAATACTACTCTGTGCTACAAAGTACCACTCCAGTACTACTCCGTACAACAAAGTACTACTCCAGTACTACTCTGTGCTACAAAGACAACTCTGAGAATGCAGAGCGAAGCACACCAGCACCAGGAGCAAGCGACAAGGGCAGCAAGAACAGTACAGAGCAGCAGCAACAAGCATCGCGAGATTCTGTTAGCTATTGGCAAAGCAAAGCAGGTAGCAGCGGCACAAAAACACACCAGCAGTGACAGTAGCAGCTCCTCATGCACTGAGGATGAAGAAGAAGCCACATGAAAAAGACATGAGGGTGCTCATGTAAACAACACATTTGAACGATACCCCCAAATCCCAAAAACACCGAAAGTTGAAAAAGCGATGGGAAACCTCAAATGTTGGATGGCATTAAGAGTTAATGGAGGTTTCGACAACGGCTCATGTGCCAAAACCAGTCTTCCTCAGAATCGTTGGCAGCTTTGATCGGTAAGCTGAAGATACCTTCTTCACTGGGACGTATCCAATTCACTGAAGGACAACTCCAAGGGCAAAAAAAACGTATTGAGTATGAAATACATTTAGGTGAGCGTAATCAAGCATCTTCAAGATCGCACGCATCAGGGAAAAAAAGTATTGAGTATGGAGAGTGGGTGGGGTGATTCACTTAATAACGTGAAAACCTCTGAGCAATGACTCATCAAAACAGCTCGAGCACTTTTTACCTGCCCGAGCAAAAATTGAAAGGTGATACCTAAATATCTCGTTGCCCAAACTTAGGTTACAAATGATGGTTCAGGTAAATTATGTTTTCGCGGACCTATAATGCTGGCAATAGTTGTATCGTGAAATGATTGGAAAATAAAGGAAAGTGAAGAGTTGTGCATGGAGAAATATTTTCCACTAGCACCATCACACCACTACCCTAACCACATCCGACAGTTGCCACTACAACCTGCCGAGGCTCGCGATCGTTCAACTTGTGATCAATGTTCTGGTCCGACATCCCCACCAGGTTAAAGGGGGGACTTACCCTAAATGTAACTTGCATGGAATAGCCCCCTACTTCAAAATGTAAGGATAGCATTTGTTTTTGTTCTACGATATCTTTTGGTAACTCAAAAATGCAATGATACATTCTTGCGGCCACCCCTTTTTTTGTGGGGGGTCCTAGGAAAATGGAACTTACATTAGGGTAGGTCCCATCTAAAATGTAACTCACATTTTTGGGATGCAGCAACCATAGCGACCATTCAAAAATGTAAGAAACATGTTCGGAACAAAGGTAAGTTACATTTACAGAAAAATAAATTTGAAACATCATGAAAATAAACTTAGCGACCCCCGCCCCTTTGCGGCCATCCTTTAGCTCAACTCAAAAGTTGTTTGGGGGCCATCACAAAATATACAAATCGCATACTACAAAAAATCACCAACCAACTGCTTAGGTTCTATCGTCGTCCATGAAAAGGATTCAGGCGACAATGCAAAGTAGATTGATTCGGCGGATCCTGTTACGGTAGAGGCTGACATGTAGACTATGGTGACTCAGCTAAGGAGTGCAGTCAACAGATTTGTTTATTCTGGTCGACCGGCTGGTATCGATTCAATCATTTGGGTTTCTACATTATTGCAATGATCCCAGACTCACATAACTTCGCTTCTGACCATTCACTCAGACCATTCTTCCCAGTGGGTCCTTGAGCCGCGCACTGTGTGACCCGACCTTCACGGAAAGGGTGGGTTATTCTGGAAAAGACCGCTCCTGAATACATTTTGGGGGCATGACAAGCCGAAAATCACAAAATAGCCTCATACACAGAGTCATTTGTCCGATCTAAAAGTGGGGTTGGCAAGTGACTTACTACCGTAGCACAGTTCCCTTGCAGGGGTGAGATTAGTTTGGCCCAAACTGCTTGTCAACCAAGGTGTTTGGTTGATTCAGCTCCTGTGTCCAACATTGAAGTTGGCATCATGCCAAACTTGGATGATACCCTAACACAAACAAATATGTACAACAAATTTCCCCATAGTTGGAGTTGTATTGGAATGTTTTGAAAGGCGTTGTGGCGCCCTAACTAAGTTTTTACTTTTGAAGAATGAATCATAGACAATTTCGCAGAACTCCAGTCGCCAAACCAATTAATGAGTGGCACATGACCTGGTCAGCTAAGCCCCTTGTCATGGTAAATCTTACAATTGGATAGCGTTGATGACATATAAATATACATATATACACACATATTATCATATAATATAATATACATACCTGGACCTTTCCAAATATGTAAAATGTGCGCCCTTTGGAAAGTTTTTCGGGTGAAAAGACACAAATTTTTCACACTTGGAAGATCCAGGTAAATATATATTGTATAAAAATAAAAAAATACACAAAAACATCCTTGGTACTGTATACAGGTGTAATGCCGATACTTGATATACAATACGTTCTCACGTAAGAAATTGTCATAGCAGCTGTGCAATTGTTTCTCATTTCTATTTTCACGACAAAAAAATTAAGTTGCCCGGAACCACGTAAAGACCTTCCAAACTGGCCACCCGGTTTCCTTAGTTTCCTTGTCGTTGGCTATTCAACCCCTTCAAAGTGTTGACCGCCTATCACCCCAGCAAGCCCCAACAAACCATGTCTCTCGCCCAGTCACTTCGCGCTGCAGATCCTGCGCAAAAAAAAAAGAAGTTTGTCCCGTCTCGCGCCCCAAACGTGAATTGTAAATGGACTCACTAAATCACCAAACCAAACCACCACTGAACCCTGAATACACAGCAAACGTAGCATGTGCACGTCATCCTCCTTAAAACCTTCTGGCTAAGAAGATACGTATTTTCTCTTCATCGACAAGATCCTGCAAAACATGAATTCAACTCAACAATCTTACTCATAAATGCACAAGAGTACAAACAAAGACATATAGTTGTCACCCCTTAATCATCCAAAACGATTTGGCCATGCCTTCTCTCAAAGCACTTGTCACACTAGCTGAATTTCAGGCGAAAAAACAATTTTCTCTGAACCGTAGTTTCCGAATCGGGGTTTGATCGAGGTTTAACCTCAACACACAAAGAAAAAAATTGGGGGGATTTTTGGTCGCCATAACTGAGGTCAATTTTCCTCGGATGCTGCGGCCTGGAAAACTGCCAAAAAGGGGCTGTGGCCATCCTTCAGAAAACACTGAAAGTTGCCCTGAACATTGCTCAAAAAGATGGGGTGGTTAGATGATGAAAGAAAACAAACGCTATTCCAAAACATCTCACTTGATCTTTTGTGATCAGTTGCTCCTAGGAATTTCTCGAAAATTGGTTTGTCTTCTTTAATGGATTGGGTGCGAGACATCAAAACGTATGTATGTATGTCTGTCTGTCTGTCAGGCTGGCTGTCTGCCTGTATGTCTGTCTGTCTGTTTGTCTGTCTGCATGATTGCATGTATGTACATGTATACTATATTTAAAAACTCTATAGTATATGATATGTATACACTACATGTATACACGATATGTATACACTACATGTAAACACTACATGTAAACACTATATGCAAACACTATATGTATACTATATGCATGTGTATGCATGTGTATGTATATGAATGAACATGACAGAAAACGTATGAATATGTACGTACATGAATGTATGCATGTACTCTGTCTTACACCACAGTTTTCAGGATTTGAAGCCAGTTGACGCAGTCTGCAAATCTCTCAACATAGAAGTTTAAACCCCAAAATTTTCAAAAAAAAAGCCCATTCAATCACAAACTGGAGCAAAGCTTGCTCAAGTGCAGAACGGAGCGCGACACACTTTTTCTCTCCTGTTTCCACTGTGGCTGTTGGGTCCATCTGCACAGCTGTAGTGATCTCTGTGGTCTCATCTCTACGGATGGATCGATGTATGAAAATTGTATCCGTACATGAATTCATTTGGGTAAGAACAATGCACCCGTTGAGAAAGAAGATGATTAGAAATGTTCGCGCAGAAACCAGTGGAAAGGACAGGGTCTGGGAGGGGGGTTTGTTTGCGCGTATTGTAGGTGTGGGGGGGGAGGGCGACACAAGAAACTTTGAGCATGAATGCTACCAAAATGTCTACGTTTCGTGAACCCATGTGTAGAATGTTTTCAGTCTCAGTGTGACATGTGGTCAGTAATCAAATGACTTCATTCAAGATTGTTACTGCGCACAACTTCTTCGTGCTACACAATAATCGCCCGTTCAATCACAAACTGAAGCAAAGCTTGCTCAAGTGCAGAACGGAGCGCGACACACTTTTTCTCTCCTGTTTCCACTGTGGCTGTTGGGTTGTTCTGCACAGCTGTAAATCGTGGTTCGTGGTGCCCGCGTTGTGCACCAAGTCATCTCTAGTGATCCCTGTGATCTCATCCCTACGCATGAATCGATGTATGAAAAAAGTATCCATACATGGATTCATGTGGGAAAGATCAGTATACACGTCGTCGGCTCTTACCCGACGTAGCGACGACATGGAGAATCGTGAGCACGTCACACACAAGGTGGAAAAGTGATCATGGCGTCATCTAAACTTATTGTAGGTGTGTATGGAAATCTGGGATCGTTTTCATCTGGTTGACGCTGTGTCTGTGGGCGAATGAAGGGTTTCCGACGTTCTTGTTGACTGTGGGAATGAGTTGTTCTGTCGGTGCTGGTAGGACTGTCCATCCTACGTAATAGGTTGTTTAATATACAACTGGCTTATAACCTAGTTATATTTTCTGTAACATAACTTATATCTTGTTTATATTTTGGGTATTTATAAGAAAAGTATGACAATTTATAGTAGTGCTATTTGTGCAACATATGTTTACTTGAGCTACTTAGTAAGTAGAAATTGTATGTATATTGAAGGAACTTAGAATGAACTTAGTTGAACTTATTGAACTTAGCTTTAAACCTCGTTTTTGATGTTTGAAATTTAGCAAGCAAGTTTCTGTGTAGAGAGAAATGTTTTGTCAGTTGCATCCTTAAGAAAACATTCTGGGCAGTTTTGGCTCATTCAAGGGTTTTTGTTCCCTGCGAGGGGAAAGTTCGGCACGCGATGCAGGAACAAACGCAGAGCGCTGTGACAAGGGGCGATTCCGTCGACCGAATCAAGACTACAGTGCTTGCCATTTGTTCTTGCCCGTGGCAATGTGGCGTAAGTTGGGGCAGGACAGGAGTGAGAGGAACAAAGCAGAACAACTGGCTGAGTTCTTGTTCAGCCATTTGGGACTTCGCTTGCCCACGGAGCACACTTATGCTACTATGACAGCTCTTGTTTGCAGCAGCGCATCTCCCAGCAGATTCGAACTGCACTCAGCCTTGCAAGTCGTGAAGAGCTCTTGGCGAAGTATTTCAAGCCGCGTGCTAAAGATTTCCAAAGAAGACAAGAAAGCAGAGCTGATGCTGGCGTTCCCTGTTGGGGGACGAGCGTCCAGCAGGATGCCAAGAGGCGCCAGTTTCTGAGACAGCAATCATCACACTAACGGCCAAAGTACCTTTGCGAGAAACGGATACGGCCACCCTAAGCTTCGTATCAGACCTAAAGCCTAGCTGCCAGTTCAAAAACTGAACTCCTACCCTTGAAGCAGACCATTCTGGCAGTTTGAAAACAAGGCTGCCAGTTCAGATTCTGGACTGGCAGGCTTGTTTTCAATCTTCCCAAAACAGTCTGGCAGATCAAGTTTTGAACTGGCAGCCAAAATTTGATCTTCTTGGTTTTTTCATTTAAATTTGCAAAAGTGGTCTTCCCAAATGGTCTTCTGAGAAGTCAACAATGGTCTGCCAGACCATTTTCAAGAAGACTGAAATTTGGTCTTTTAGACATGTTGCTTTTTGAAGGTTTTTTGGTTCAAGCTTGTATAACCTGTTTGTTTTTTCGAATGTCCCTACCGATAGGAGAAGAAAAGCCTGAGGAAGGCTCCAGGGCAGCATCACTTGCTGCTTTGGTGAAGGGTTTCTTGTCCAAAGTAAGTGTGGATGATTTCCCTGCAGAGCCAGAGATGGCTTGCCAGAAACTGCCAGTGTTCCTGCCATTGTGGCTGAAAGAAAAGGTCACAAAACCAGAGGCTCGAGCAGCTTTGAGGTTGGCAGCTCCCAGGATTGGAAAAGAATCCAGGAAGCAGATTTTGACCAACTTGGGTTCTTACAGAAAATTTCTGCTGAGAAAAAAACAACATGAAGACAGGGGAAAGGACGGGTCCCCATGTGTTGCACGTGTTGAAACAAATGGAAAGAAAGTTTCTATAGGATCATGTCAGGTTGAACAATAAGATCTAATTATTAATAATGTTATTAACATTGAAGATAGCAAAAAAGGTAGAAGACGACGATATGTTAAATTACTTGAAGTTACATTTTTAAAAGGCTACACAATACCCAGACATAAGAAATAATTTTTACACAAACACAACCAATACAAATAAGTGATAAGGAATCTGATACATATGATGACATGAATAAGACGGATAGAAATGCTAGGTAGACAAACGCCCGAAGAATGATAAACAGACATAAGTTAATTCGTATCTTTAAAAGGGAGTATAAGCCAAAAACTCCACCTAGCAGTAGTGATGAAGATAGGGAAGTCTTTGTTAGTAGGAATGTTAGAAGAGGTTTTAGACTAGCAGAGTTTGCTTTAAATACCTCAATAATGGGGGCAAATCTTACTATGGCAGTAAGTGATGCAATAGCTGATATGATAACAGCGCCCCATCAATCATCAGAAGAAGAAGAACAACAACAACGCAATGCTCAAGTTATTAGTGTTCATAGTTCACCACCCGAAACTATAAACTCATCATCATCAGATGTGATACAAATATCCAGTAGTTCATCAAGAGAAGCACCATCATCAATACCGGCACCTACAAGCCCACAACCATCAAGCCCAGCAAGTAGTGCCAAAAACAACTCCTAGAAGAAAAAACATTCTTATAAAAGTTATCGAAGGAAAAATGATATATCTCAAAAACTATATATAGTGGAAATTAATCCTGAAGATTTAAATTTAGAACAGGTTAAAGAACAACTAGCGATATACAGCAGACTATACTATCGAAAGGGAAAGCAGGATAAGGATTTTATGGATAAGAAAGGCAAACAAAATGAGACATTATAAAAGAAAAATAAGATGAGATGATTAAGAACGGAGCGCTTGAATTAAAGGATGACGATAAAGAAGAAGAAGAAAACCCAAGGAGGAAACCAAAAAAATATAAAGACAATAAAATGATGATATTGGCTGTAAATAAAACATAATATCATACTTGTTTCTAAAAATAAGCTCTAAACAAGATACGTGCCCAATGTCATGTGGAACATCCACAACAAAATGCACATTGACATTAAGATGAGGAAAAAATATTGCTTGAAGTTCAAATCAAGTCATTTCATGGAGAACAATGCAAAGCAAATTGATAAAAAAAACACGTTGATGGCTGGAGTTTTCACTGCGCAACACATCATCATTGCAAAGCTCCTGATTAGCGTACTCCCGGCCAGGTAAAGGCTGTGATGCCTTTGCAGGCAGGGCCTGCAAGGGGCTGTTTGCGAGCACAACCAATCATTTCATTCAAGTTTCCAAACAATTTACCAGCATGCCTGTTTGAATTTGATTTCTTCAATAAGTTTCCAAATAAAAATACCATCCTTTAATCAAAACCGGGTAAACATCAAATCAAACACTACGCATCAGATCCTTTTTTCTTTTATTTTCTTGAATATTTGATTTTTTTCGATCATTTGACTCAGTCACATGACATTTGTCACATGACATATGAGCCTTTTGTCACATGACAATTTGTCACATGGCAGCAAAGGGATTTGCGTCATGCATAAAGGAGCAATAATGGACTCTTTCCCACATGACATAGGGATCCTCAGATCAAACACAAGTGGGGAAAATGATTAAAGAGGAAAGAAAAAAAGCAAAGAGTTAGTTGTATGTGGTGGTGGTTACTTGGGAGATGCGGTAGGTGGGAGGGACAAACAGGGCCAGCAGCCATGAAGTAATGAAACCAAACATGGTCATCAACGAGCAAACAAAGAGCTCTAAAGAGTACTCAATAAGTATAGCAAAGGATTACTTGTACTCTTTGAAAACATAACCGAGTCGCGTTGCCTACTGTCTGGAAGCCTCTCTCACAATCACACACGGTCCAGCATCTTCCATGACAGTTTCATCCTCATCATCCGGAAATGCCTTGGGTGAACAGCGGTCTCAGACATGTGTGCCTGGTCAAATCTGAACTAAGCCACAACCAAAAAAGCAGCAAAATTTCATTGACGCAATTACATTCAAGATTACATTCAAGGAACCATATATTCGTTATGATTCTCAACCTCTTGCACATTCACCACAATCGGACGCTGGTGGCCGCCTTCATAGTGCGGATTGTCCACAACATTGAGCCCAGACTGACTGCAATATCTGTGTTTGAGAAAACCTGGCACAAACACAAGTTGACAATTCCATTTATTTTCAAGTGGAAAGAATTGACAGAAAACAAAATTTGGAGCCAGGCAACTGTAGCAAAAAGGACGGGGATGCCTTCGCAAGGTTCCTTTTGCCCACTCGGTGAAAAAGCTCCAAGCAGCATGTGACATGGCCTGCTTCTCTCTCGCCACATCAGCCTGTTTCACTACCATCTTCCTGTCAGCTTGGGACATTGTCCTCCTGCCCCTGTCCCCTAAAGGCTGCTCAGTCAGCCTTGCTCGCAGAACTCTTGCTTCATCAGCACCTTGTTCCAGTGCTGCAGCATGTTGTAATTGTATCAAAGCTGTCAACTCAATCATTTATGAGAACCCTAGAAACTGACAAGGAAAACATGCAAATAATCAATGCTGAAGGACTGAAAAGCCTGACCACTTGGTATGGGAGGGGATCACTCATGTACTGATAAACAGCAAGCATGATATCATCAGGAGATTGGTTGGCACAGTGGAATTTCCCATGATCAAGATCTGCTTGTTTGATGTACTTGCGGCGAAGGATTCTGAATCCATGGGGCGCCAATGGCCCAGTCAAATTGGCAAAGTTCAAAGGAATCTCCGCAATCCATGCGTTCCAATCAGGTGACTCATCATGCTGTCCCTTCTTCAAAGCTTGCACGTGACAAAAAATCCTGGTAAACATCTGTCAGTTCATCTGCACTGTCAAATGTCATGTGACTGCAGCGTGTCACACAATGGCCCCCTATCCCATCTAGGGGGCCATGTGTGTGACCCTTGATGGGAAACAAAAGGGTCACTGTGGCAAATACATCCATGCAAATCAACTTAATTCACAAACCACTTGAGGAGCAATTGGTTCTTGTTGCAAGCACAGGTGTTGTCGAGAACAATGAAGTAGTTCCTTGGTAATTTCTCACCAAAGTAATCGTAGCATTCACTCAAGGCACGTGCCAGTGCTTCACAATGATTGTTTGTATCCTTGGCTGGGTCAAAATTGGGACCTCAAACAACTACAAATCAATACTTCAACACTTGCTGGCAATCAAATGAGTTTCCTTGAAAGAGTCGGCGTCAGAAATACTGAAGTGAAAAAGCATGAAGTGGATCCACACCATCATCACGTGACAACAAGGGCGCAGTAGCTCCTGGAAAGCCTTTGATGCTTGCATTTGTCGCGGCACCCTGTGCTTGGCTTGGTCCAGCCCGTCTGACCGCATCAGCAGTACCTGAAAAGCATTTTCTTTTCAGCCCAATTGAACATTTGGGAAAAAAGCCGATTAAAATACAAAAATAAAAATAATAATAAGATTTTCAATCAAGGCTCAGCATGTGACATGGCAGACACATCAGCCCCAGCAAGCATAGCCAGACGTGTTTGACAAGCTTGCGCATGAAGCGCGCTGTCAAATTGCCTGTCCTTCCAATTTTGAAGGAGATGCTTTGCATAGCTGTTCAACATGTTCACACGGGCATCAGCTGTCAAATGACACTTGAGTTGCTTCTTGTAATAGCAGCAGCTGTTGCATAAGCCATTGGGCTTTTCCTCAGGTTCAGTCAAACGCAATTGTTTTGCATTCTGCCTTCAAGAAGTATTATATACTATGTTTAAACAACAAGACGAAAAAGCAAGCCTCAACACAAAATCATTTAATAATAATGAGTCATGACAGGTCCAAGAAACTGAAGCGAATCCAGGGGCATGCTGCTTTCAGAGCCCTCAAGAATGTGCTGAATGATGGTGGCGGTAACTGATTTGTTGCAGCACACCACTTCAGCATACACTCAAACAGAATCGCCGGCTTAACAGCACCAAGGTACTTTCGGGGCCCTGGGTTGGAACCAGGCCCCACATGTGCTCGCAAAGATTTCCGAAAGACAGAACGAGAGGCAAATTTCAGAAGCTAACAAGCATGCAACAGACGCAGCCTTGTCACCAGTTAGCTTTCCAACAGCTATCATTACTTGGCTCCGTATCCATTGCAATTTGATATCCTCAGTCATTTTCATCTTCTCAGCCTTCTCGAGCTCAATCTCACCTTGATATACACATTCATGAAAAAAGGGCCACGGGTGCAAGATTGATACAAATGACTTCAGGATTGAATAAATTGCCTTAACTGGTTGAGGTTTTCACGTCTTGCCGGTGGTACCACCCTTAGCCAAAGACAAGCAAGACAGTATAGCCAAAAGGACAAACACCTCATCCATTTACCAAGTGCAACAAACCACAGATCATGCTAAGATTTTGGCTGACTGCGGTATCTCAAAATAATCCACCTCCACGTCTGAATTTTGAGCTCCGCTTGCATTGGCATGGGTCAAGATTGACAGCAGGTTTCGGTTTCAGAGCGATCAAGAGACAGGTGTCACATGAGCCAAAAGGTCTCCAAGGGATTCATTGTTGACATCAGATTTGTCAAGGAAACAATTATATTATTCCTGCTACTGTCAAACCCACAACCAAAACAGCAACCAGCATTGATAAGATTTGACAGGCAGTGATGTCAAGTTGAGGTCAGCACGATGAAGGAGGCTAACTTGGACATTGACAGGCCCTCAAGCATTGAAAACTGTTCAATGGTTATACGTTCGGCTTTGTCAAGGATCAAGTCCCACTGCCGAAACAGCATCTAAAAGCAACCAGCACTGACAAGAAATGTCAAGTTGAGGTCAGCACGGTTAAGGAGGCTTTGAGTTTGTGAAACCTCAACAGCAAATGTTTGCATAGAAATATTCATTGTGTAAATATCACACAAGAAAGAAGCGCGCCTGAATCAAAGTGCCATTACTATGAAGCCACCACCTCTGTAACTGCAACATGGTTGCAGGCAGTTCTCAAACTTGTCACGGCATCTGTCAAATGGCAAGTGTCAAATGCCAAATGGTCATTAAACACTATATCTAAGGGTCCACTCCAGCCAAAATCTCGTACATCTTTCCAAGTTCTTCCTGGACCTCAGACATCTCTGTAGGAAGGCCAAGGCAATCATACGGGCCATACACTTCTTGTTCACAAGGACTTCTCAGGAGGGGATATGTTCAAATTCAGGCTTCCTTCAGATGATACACTCTTGTTCAGGATGTTTTTGGTTGACAATCACTCCTCATACAAGGATTGAATCTCATCTTTGATGCAATCTTTCCACAAGGTGCTTTTCACAGCAGCTGCCATCCAAAACAGCTGAAAGCAAACAGAAATGTGACTGACTCAGGGCATGGCTTGTTTGCTTTTCCCACACAAGGTCCTGCAGGCAAAGGCCGCTGGCTTGAATCAAGTCAAAAGTCTCAAGAAGACCCAATCAAAAAAAACAGGACTTGCATGAAGTTTCCAGATAAATTATTCCAGAAAGATGTCATTAATTCTTGCTACTGTCAAACCCAACAACCAAAACAGCAACCAGCATTGATAAGATTTGACAGGCAGTGATGTCAAGTTGAGGTCAGCACAATGAAGGAGGCTAACTTGGACATTGACAGGCCCTCAAGCATTGAAAAATGGTCAATGGTTATACGTTCAGCTTTGTCAAGGATCAAGTCCTACTGCCAAAACAGCATCTAAAAGCAACCAGCACTGACAAGAAATGTCAAGTTGAGGTCAGCACGGTTAAGGAGGCTTTGAGTTTGTGAAACCTCAACAGCAAATGTTTGCATAGAAATATTCATTGTGTAAATATCACACAAGAAAGAAGCGCGCCTGAATCAAAGTGCCATTACTATGAAGCCACCACCTCTGTAACTGCAACATGGCTGCAGGCAATTCTCAAACTTGTCGCGGCATCTGTCAAATGGCAAGTGTCAAATGCCACATGGTCATTAAACATTATACCTAAGGGTCCACTCCAGCCAAAATCTCGTACATCTTTCCAAGTTCTTCCTGGACCTCAGACATCTCTGTAGGAAGGCCAAGGCAATCATACGGGCCATACACTTCTTGTTCACAAGGACTTCTCAGGAGGGGATATGTTCAAATTCAGGCTCTGATACACTCTTGTTCAGGATGTTTTTGGTTGACAATCACTCCTCATACAAGGATTGAATCTCATCTTTGATGCAATCTTTCCACAAGGTGCTTTTCACAGCAGCTGCCATCCAAAACAGCTGAAAGCAAACAGAAATGTGACTGACTCAGGGCATGGCTTGTTTGCTTTTCCCACACAAGGTCCTGCAGGCAAAGGCCGCTGGCTTGAGTCAAGTAAGAAGTCTCAAGAAGACCCAACCAAAATAGACAGGACTTGCATGAGTTTCCAGATAAATTATACCAGAATAACACGGGTCTGAGCCAAACAATTGTCAGTTGCCATGATTGGGTCTTGCCAGTTGTCAGTGGGTTTAAAATAGGATTTGGCAACCGGTCCCCAAATCCTACAGCAATTCTGAAAAAGTAGCATCCTTCCAGGGAGCTATCATGATGGCATCCCATCCATATTTTTAAAACAAAGATGTTTTGAAGGTTCCTTTCTGGCAGCATTTCCCACAGCAATGTGATTGCATTCGCATCCTTTGGCAGGCTTAAGTGCCAAAAACATTGACTGAATTCACATGATTCACAACAGCACGACAACATTTCAGTCAGCCTCCTCATGTGTCATAGGACGCCCGATACATCTCTCAATGAGGTAGTCCACCAATCCTGTCAAGTGCAAGAACAAACAGAATGTGTGGAGGACAACGAACATCAAAAATCATGACCCCACCTTGATCTAAACTTCGTCCACAAATCAAGTCAGTGTCACAGTGTCAGGTCAACAAGAACAAAATGTTTTCCACAAAATGCCACAAGAGAAATCGCATGAAATTGCTACAAAAAGTTAGCTTGTCACTCTCAAGCTTTGAATGAGTATCAATTTATCAGTGTCACTCTGAGGCATCAACTGAGTTTCAATTCATGCCGTGAAGCATTGACCGTGTCATTGACCTTGACTATCAGAAATCAGAGAAAAACTCGCCAATACAAGTGCCACGAATGCTGCTAAGAACACGCTGCTGTAACTGCTGAGGAGATGCAACTGAACTTTCCATCAACTTCAACAAAATAGCATTTTTTTCAACACGGAAGGAGCCTGGAAAGAAGGCTTGGTGTGAAATCAGTATCAATAAAAATAAGAGTCACTGGTGGCATGTGTATGCTTAGACATTATTTAAATGAAGGCCAAAAAGCCACAATTGAGGTTCCAGCAACTTGAAATTCAGAAAGGCCTGCTCACAGGGAATCACAAGCCAAATGAAGAGAATGAATGCAATCTCACTGTAAGTGTGCCAGCTCATTGAATATAAACATACATAACATCAGCCACTTTCAGTTTTACACAGCTCTTGTTCAACCTCTGTAAGCCTTCTTTACGACTCTGACAAGAAGGACTGGAAGATCCTGGAAGCTTTGTTTGTTAAAAACGATCCATGCATACTTCCGCTAGGAATGAGTATCGAATGAGTATGTCAGTGATCATGACCCGCTGTGTTCTCCGTGTTTGTTTGTTAAAAGTAATTTACTTTTATTGAAACTTCCAGGAAGCTATTATCGCCAGTTAGTTGGGTGCAAAATGGATCAAAATGGTGCTCTGACATGGCCAGGGTTTACTTGTCACATGGCACATGTCAGTACACTTCAGGATACTTCAGGCACCCGGATGCACCAAATTTCTGAACAGCTTCTGACAGGCCTGTGATCACATCCAACAATATATAGTTTACATGACAGGAATTTCACATATCACAAAAGGTTCACTTGTCACATGGCCATGTCAGTAATCATAGTCGCGGCTGCTACCGGATCTATATTTTCTACTCGCCGCATTACTCACATCCCACAGTTGAGCTTTTTCTTGACCTGAGGCGAGCAGGTAAAAAGAGTACCCAAGGAAAGAACTCAAGTAATATCGAACATAAACAACCGCATTGCGAGGAAGGTACTGATTGCTGTGGTCATCCAACCATCAAAGCTGTCACCAGGGCCTTTGCAAGTCTCGTAGAGCAAGCGGCTCCTTAGTCATTGTCAAACAACAAAATGATAAACATTGAGCCTGCATAAATGCAAACAACAAAATGAATGGTTCAATTGATCCACAAATCAACCACGCCCTGCAATCCAAGCATCAAGATTTGGCACCTGTTCACTAATGGTAACGCCATCAAACTTGCGGCTGTGCTTGGACTTACTCCATAGTCCTGTAGAATCTCAGTCCTTGGTGACAAGTGACAGGCGACAAGTGACAAGTGACACATGACAAGTGACAAATGACAAGTGGCTTGATGTCATCATATTGAATTTGTTCTTATGACTCATGACAGTTGACCTATGCATTTACACAATTCCATTCAATGGAATTTCAATCAAGTTACATCACATCATCACGAAGCAAGTCAAAACCATCCACCTCCTCACTTGACACGTAATTTGAATCATCACTTGGCATTTCTTCATCATCCTTCTCCCCCTCCGCCTCATCGAGCACCTCCTCCCTTGTTCTTTCTAGTGGTGGGGGCGGCGGAGGCACCATGTCAGCACGATATTCTTCACAGTCTTGGTACTCTTCAGGGTTTCCATCATTTGCCACATCAAGAGAATCCGCCACCTCCACCTCAAGAGTCACCATTTCCTCCTCCTGGCCTCCTCCTCCTGATCCTTCTCCTTGTCCTGCTCCTCGTCCTCCTCCTTGTCCTTCTCATCTGTCAAGTCGACTGTAGCTGCAGTAGGACCAGCAGAATTGGGCCTTGCCTGAGATTCAGATGATGCCAGGCCACCAGTGGCCAAGATTTGAAACATTCATGTGACATTTGACAAGTGATGTTGCAATCAAGTGGCTCCACGCATGATTGCTCGATTCTGCTGCTGATGATGATGCATTTGCCATCCAAGACGCTTCTGAACCTTCACCGTCTCTTTGAGAGTCTCCGGGCTTGGTTTGCCCTTGGCATCACATTGACATTTTCACCAATGCAATGAAAACACACTGCCTCATTTCAATTTTGAAAGCCAAAGAACGTTTTGAGGCCATTCTCCACACCTCTCAAGATGTAACCACAAGGGTCTTTCAGGCTCTCCAATGAAATGTATTTGTTCCTCAGTGAGGGAGAAGGGTGAAAACTGATGCCCCTCAAAAACAACATGAAAGATTCTGGGAAGGCAAGCAATTCACTCTCACTGAATCTGGATCTATTGAAGCCACGCCACACAAGGTTCTCTGCTGCCTTCGTGACAACAAGATGCAAAAGATACACAGCCTAGGTTGGCGCATCCTATTGCACACATGTACAACATTTGACCAAGTTCCTTGACCTGTTTATTGCACACATGTTCCAGGTTGACTGTCAAATCAAATCAATTTGCAGTCAAGGTGCCTGCTGGCTTTTCCTCAGGACACTGACAACGTGAAAAATATTTGAGCAAAAGTTCATTGAATGATACAAAATGCAATAAACAGTCCTGAATTCCAAACACCTGAATCATTTGCAACCGTGAGTCCGATGTGCCAATTGAGAAATGTCAATCCCAGCACCAGCCAAATGATCCACAGCGCGGGACTGTTCTTCACTCATCTACTAGCAAGCCGTAACAATTATGTGAATCACAACTTGCCTGTGACCTCCATGATTTCATGTGCGATGACACTACTTGCTGATAAGATGTTTGAATTGAATTGAACATCATTGTTTGGTGCTCATTACAATTGAACTTTCAATCAGTTGAAATTTTCATTAGTCAAACTTTCAGTCAGTTGAACTTTCAGCCACTTAACAGCCACAGTTGAGTGCATAGAAACACAAAGTCAAAGCTTCAACTCAACAAGGAAGGCAAAATGACACAGCCATGAAAAATTGAACAGCGCAACTATAATGCATACCGCACCTTCAGGGTGGCTTGCCCCCAGCAAGCAGCTATTATCCTGAGCAACGATTTCAGCAAAGACACTGCGCCAACTTGACCTTCACATTCTCGTGCTAAGGACAGCTCAAATGTCACATGCATCATTGAAAGCCTCAGCTTTAGTAGTGAGATGCCTTGGGGGTAGGTTGCCTGACACGATTTTCCCCCAAAATATTTCATCACTACATAGGGGCATTTTTTCACCAAAATAATTTTAACATTCTTATTTTGCCCCAACAAATTTCATCACTACATAGGGGCATTTTTTCACCAAGATAATTTTAACATTCTTATTTCCATATTTTGCCCCAACAAATTTCATCACTACTAGGGGCATTTTCCCCCAAAATATTTCATCACTACATAGCATCATTTCCCCCCAAAATCATATTAACATTTTTCTTAACATATCATGTCAGGCAACATACCCCCAGTCCCCCT